>CM054061.1:337490783-337710783 GCA_028641055.1 Alopecurus myosuroides
TCCGCGGATGCACCCGAGCTTAGCATACTTGCAGGGCTTGGTGGCAGATCAAGTGGCGCGAAGCAAGAGCAAGTAGACTCACATGAACAATGGACGGCTATTCTCTCGTGTGTCCTGAAGAACACGGCGGAAGTAAAGCCCTACATTGAGTAAGTGCTCAACACCTTCTTTTCACAAGCTTTCATTCCCATAGTTTGTGTCTAACTCCGATTTTTGTCATTCCGCACCTAGGTTATTTGAGAAAGAAACCTGGAAACATCATTCCCGAGAACCTACCTACGACGAGAAGACTACTATTTTTAAGAAGGGTGGCAAAGGAGGCGGCGGTTTCATTAGTTGGTTCGCCACAAAAGTAACACTCTATCTTACATGGTTTCTAGTGAGACATATTTTACGCCGATCTTAGCTTTAAGTAACACTCCTATTGACCTTGTAGGCTTTAACCGACAAGGAAATGAGTCCCGAGTTGCGGCAACTTGCCCGCGGGTTCACCTACTCCCTCAAGACATTCACATCTTACGATGTGAATGGGTATCCCTTCCATACCCGTTCTTACGATGAGAAACGGCCGAACCGGAAGACAAATAATTTCGGGGTCTTCACGAATGCCGGTGGTGATTACTTCGGCATCGTCGAGGGAATTTATGAGCTCGATTTCCATTTCGGCAAGAAGAACCCGGTTGTATTCAAATGCCATTGGTTCGATCCAACTAGAGTGAGACGAAATCCTGAAATTGGATTGATCGAAATTGAACGAGCATCTGTCTATGGGGGAGATGATGTCTACATCATTGCACAACATGCCACCCAAGTATTCTATCTCCCCTACCCATGCAAAACTATGAAACGTCTCCAGGGGTGGGATGTGGTGATCACGGTGCCACCGCGTAATAGACCACCTCCTCCAAACGATGAAGATTACCACCAGCGCATAAACCCCATCACCTATGAGGGAGAGTTCTATCAAGAGGACGCCGATGGGCTCACCGGCCGGTTCAGCATCGACTTGCCCACAATTGACGAAATGGTAGAAGACGACGGTGATGATGGCATGGGCGCCGAGAGTGAGCAAGACGACGATCCAGCTGTTCTTAACTCTAAGGACGTGGAACTACTTGAACGTCTCCACATACCCGATGTTGAGGAGCCGAGCGGTCCACCATCGAACTACATGGAAGAGTGGTGGTACACCCGTGATAGCGACGACGATGATGATCCCGGTCCAAGTTATGATCCCAAGGATGTAGACAATGGGTTCTGAACCATTTGTGTTCCAACTATGTAACCGTCAATGTATAATTAGCATTTAGTTTTCACTATTTGTGTGTCACTTCGAAACTTATAGGTTGTAATATTTTTCTATTTCGAACTTCTTATTGCTATTACATTACTTGCGCTTAAAATCCTGACGTTTGTCATGGTTCTTAGAGTCTCCAAGCACTTACGATTTTGTGCTCAAAATCTCCTCCCATATGAGCTGGAAGAATCTGATCTTGTTCACATCCATGTGCTCCCAGTAGTAGTGCTCTTGCCACTCCCTACGCTGTTATTTTGGTCACCAAAATATCGGTGCAGGGAGTGGCAAGAGCACTACTTCTGGGAGCACATGGCCGTGAACAAGATCAGCTTCTTCAAGCTCATGGGAGGAGATTTTCAGCAGAAAATCGTGCACATGACAAATGTCAGGATTTTAAGCAGCCCGTGGTTACGATGAGCGCTTCTGCTAGTTTATATTTAGACATTTAAGTACAGAAAAGGTGAAATTGTGACACTTTACTATTTTAATTGCGCTTTAATTTATTTTTGCATGTACATAATATGCTTTGTATGAATTACTCTTTGTTTATTTAACTTTTTAACATTTGTTATCACCTGTACTAATCGGGTTCCCTCTTGTGTCATAACAGGTGAAACATGGCAGGTTCCAAGGCCCCCAAGGGGGTAAAGCGCACCGCCACCAAGAAGGCCCATGTGACGGGCTTGTACGCCAGATCTGAGGATGGCGCGCGCACACTGATAGGGCGACGACGGGTTGCGACGCCCGGCGCGGGCACGGAGGAGACCTCTAGCTCACGGAGAGCCCCGGCCCGTCGCCCAGGGGGGCGTGGTTCGCACCGGGCTGCTCGCTCACAGAGCCCCTTGCCCGAGGTTACTTCTTCTGACTCGGAGGAGGAGCAGGAGGATGAGGAGCAGCAGGAGGAGGAGGAGCACGAGCAGGAGGGGTCAGACGCCGAGGACGGGTCTGACCGGGACGAGGAGGAGGAGCAGCAGCCCTCGGACCCGGAGTCCGAGGAGGACGAGGACTTGTTCGCACACCCGCTCCCCCAGCTAGGGAAAGTGTGGCCCGCGGACAAGAAACCTTTTCTGCGCGGGCCCACGCGGCTACCTGAGCCGCCATACCCCCACCGGCACCACTTGGTCAGACCGGACGGCGACACGTAAGTGATTGTTAATCATTGTTGCTACATTTTTGCTATATTAATTTTTCATCAAAACATAACTAACTAGCTTGTTTTTCTTTTGTGCACGTGCAGGTCCTTGGCGTATGTGGGGCCCAGGCCACCACGGCCCATGAGCGGCATCCTTGGGCTTCTTTGCAAGAAGCATTTCCCAGGCTTGGTCACCCTGGATGGCAAGGAGGAGCCAGCTGCTTCCTGGAAGCACTACGAGCAGGTGCCCGATGTGGCGGACAAGTGGGGCCGGGTGTACGACCACTTAGGCACCCGGGTGATTACAGATTTCTGGGTTAGTATATTTTCCAATGCTAAATGGTTTTAGGGCAATATCTTTTGTGAAATATATATATATCGTGCTAATGTATTCAATTTCTGCAATGGTTGTAGGACTACTTCACCTGCGTCGAGGGGGAAGAGGGTAGGGCCACGGCTGTGCTGATCAAGATGGCCAAGAAGCTTATCCGTGACATGCACTACGAGGCGCGTGTGCTGTGCGTGGTTAAGTTCTACGCCAAATACTTGAACACCACGTTGTCCAAGAAGGACGCCCGACAGATTCACATGTCGGAGGTCCAATACTTGAAGGTAAGGACATAGTCTTTAAAGTTATTCGTATATGGCCGCCGGGTGGTCTCACGTGGCTCTAATTTTTTCAAACAGGTGGTGCCTCAGTGGCTGGCCAACAAGCTGCCTTGCTATAAGGTGATGGTCGCGAAGTGGGTGAGCGACGGGTACAAGGCGGAACACGCCGCGTGCCGGGCCCGACGTCTTCTGCTAGGCGAGGGACACCGTCAGGGCGGCCTCACCCTCACCGGCATCGTCCAGAGAGAGGTAAATAACCGTTTCAATGCAATGTTCTTTGTAACTTTATAGGTTTTTGCTAATATAATTCTGCTTTCAATTGTAGGCCGAGAAGGGCAATGAGATCACTCGCATGCAGGCCTTCCGTAGGACCCGGACCCCCAAGGTGCTGAAACCTGATGTACCGGCTGATCAGCAGTGGATCAACTCGCAAACCGGCAAGAAGTGGGACAAGTACGTCGAGAAGATGAAGGAGAAGCACGGCCCTGAGTGTGACCCCTTCACGGCCCCCTATGATCCACAGATTGCTATGGTTGCGGGAGAGGGTCGAAGGAACGGCAGATTTGCCTTCGCCAATGGCGCCTTCGATACCACAGGTACACCCACACTCTCCCAGATCCGTGCGAGGTCGGTCAGCTCATCGCCCTCTATCGAGCGCCGCCCACGGCCAGGACTAGATGCCATCGCCGCTATGCAGGTACAATCATTCTTCAGCACCCGTATATCTTGTTTCCGTTGCGCAATTGTTGACATTAAACATCCCGTAGGATGAAGTTGATGAAAACAAGCGGATCGCGAGGGAGTCCCAAGAGAAGGTCCAAAGAATGGAGGAGCAGATGAGTAGCCAGCATGCATGGATGCAGGCAATGATGCAGGTATTATTTTCACCCCTTTTAGTTCCATTCATCATTATATGCGTGTAAACTCACCGGTCTATCTCTTTTCATCTTTGCAGATGGTTAGCGCTCTTCCACGGGATCCATCAGCTCCCCCTCTACCTCCTCTACCGCCGTTTAACCTGAACTTGGTAAGTTGGTTTGCAGCTTGTTAGCTGATTCATTTTTTCAGCTTAGTCGACTAATATGGATCTTTATAGGGAAATGCTTCATCATCGGGAACCCAGAACGACATGGACCAGGACGGCGATCGAGCTGGCGGTGACGAGTCGGCTCCGTAGACCTCGGTGCATAGTTGATTTGGATATCGTCGTTCTTGTGTGGCAACAAACATGAACTTGTCGACTTTTGAACTACTTAGGATGCTTCTACGATGATGCTTAAACATTTGTGACATGTGTTATATGCTTATGGAGATATTTGGTGTATTTGTGATTTGATGTTATGCCTTTTGGTGCAAACATGTGTTATATTGTTCCTATTTGGTGCAATTATGAGTGTTTTGATTGTTCTGATACTTCTATTGTGAAAGAAATAGATTTTGTAATCTGATTGCAGGGATTGAAGCAAATGCAGCAAGCTGCTGTCAAATTTGCAACGTCTTTGCCGAGTGTAACACTCGGCAAAGACCCATGGTCACTATGCCGAGTGTTACACTCGGCAAAGAGGTTGCTCAGGCGACCAAATGGCACCTGGGAGCAAGTCTTTGCCGAGTGGCCCCCAAAACACTCGGCAAAGTTTGCTCCCAGGTGCCATTTGGTCGCCTGGGCAACCTCTTTGCCGAGTGCGACACTCGGCAAACTCCTGCTCGGCATACACGGAGGGGACTATGCCGAGTGTCACGACACTCGGCGTAGACCTCACTCGGTGGAGTGAGCCCGCTCGGCGAAGAAACACTCGTCAAAGGAAAACACTCGGCGTATCGTTTCTGGACTTTGCCGAGTGTCCTCGACACTCGGCGTACCGGCCACTCGGCTGAGGTCGACGTGCTCGACGACATGACACTCGGCAAAGAGGTTGCTCGGCGAACAGGGCCTGCCTCTTTGCCGAGTGTCTCGACACTCGGCGTACAGGACACGTGGCACCACCATGGACGCCTTGTGTCAGGCTCTTTGCCGAGTGTTACACTCGGCACAGCGTGACACGTGGCGCTACCGTGGACGCCTGGTCCCAGGATCTTTGCCGAGTGTTACACTCGGCAAAGTGTCGAGCACCGTTCCGTTACGGGACTAAGGACGGAACGTGTTCCAGGAAACTTTGCCGAGTGTGCACGGAAAATACTCGGCAAAAAGTTCGCCGAGCACCCCGTGGTCTGACACTCGGCGAAGTTTCGATTGCCGAGATAGACGACGCCGAGTGCTGTGTGCCGAGTGTGGCACTCGGCAAAGAGGTTGCCGAGTATTTTTCGCCCTTCGCCGAGTCTTTCTGATACACGGCGAAGTGCAGGAATCCAGTAGTGACCCTCTGCTAAAACCAAGGCCTGCGCACAAGCCATCGCTTCAAGTGTAGCTGGGTCAGAGATGCCTTTTATAGCCCTCGCCGAAGCTCCTAAGAACTTGTTGTGGTTCATCGTTTCTGAACTGATCAGTCAACACACCGCAAACTGTCACCACAAAAGGAAAAAAAATCACAGTCACTAGTGGATAGCATGATTTCTACTTTCTTAAGAATAACTATATGTTTTTCAGCTTGCCCAAACCAAAGGCATAATGGTTTTTACACTGTGGCGACAAAACACTTTCTGTGGATGAAAAACAAGAGGACATAACCAAGTTGAATTTGTTTTTTCGATAAAGAACCAAGCTAAATTTGTAATATTTGTTATTTTATGGTGATCCAAATTCGTATTCGTATATACTGATAAAGGCCGAACTTCAGACGAAGTGGAGCCGGAGGCGCAACGAAGTCTGAAGTTGGCCCAACACTCGCCCCGCACAAACGTGGACTGCACGGAGGGGGGTGCATGGAGAACTTGAGGAGGAAATATACATGGACCAACCTGATGGGTTCATAGTGCC
The DNA here is from genome assembly GCA_028641055.1 of Alopecurus myosuroides. Classification (NCBI taxonomy): domain Eukaryota; kingdom Viridiplantae; phylum Streptophyta; class Magnoliopsida; order Poales; family Poaceae; genus Alopecurus; species Alopecurus myosuroides. Next base: position 337,496,736 of record CM054061.1, read on the forward strand.
TGGTAAAGAGGATTTCGTGTGCAAGCTAAAGAAGTCTCTTTACGGTTTGAAACAGTCTCCTCGACAATGGTATAAAAGGTTTGATTCTTTTATGATGTCACATGGCTTTAAGAGGTCTGAATATGATAGTTGTGTGTACATTAAATTTGTTGATGAATCGCCTATATATTTGCTGCTATATGTTGATGATATGTTAATTGCTGCCAAGAGCATGAAAGAAATCACTACATTGAAGAAACAGTTGAGTAGTGAGTTTGAGATGAAGGATGTTGGTGCTGCTAAGAAAATTCTAGGTATGGAAATTTCTAGAGACAGAAAATCTAGATTGCTATTTCTTAGTCAGGAGAATTACATTAAGAAAGTCCTTCATCGTTTTAATATGCATGATGCAAAGTCTGTTAGTACTCCTATTGCTTCACACTTCAAGTTGTCAGCATTGCAATGCCCTACTACTGACAAAGATATTGAGTACATGTCACGAGTTCCCTATGCTAGTGCTGTTGGTTCCTTAATGTATGCCATGGTGTGTTCTCGGCCTGATTTAATATATGCTATGAGTTTGGTCAGTCGATACATGGCTAATCCTGGTAAAGAACATTGGAAAGCTGTTCAGTGGATTTTCAGGTACTTTCGCGACACATCCAAAGCTTGCTTGAAATTTGGCAAGACTGGTGAGGGACTCGCAGGCTATGTGGATTCAGATTTTGCTGTCGACTTGGATAAGAGGAGATCCCTCACAAGTTATGTGTTTACTATTAGTGGATGTGCCGTTAGCTGGAAGGCTACCTTGCAGGGTGTTGTTGCACAATCTACTACTGAGGCTGAGTATATGGCTATTGCTGAAGCATGCAAGGAGTCAGTTTGGTTGAAAGGCCTGTTTGCTGAGCTTTGTGGGGATGATACTTGCATTAACCTATTGTGTGACAGTCAGAGTGCTATTTACCTTACTAAGGATCAGATGTTTCATGAGAGAACAAAGCACATTGATGTCAAGTACCATTACGTGCGCGATGTTGTAGCACAAGAAAAGCTGAAGGTATGCAAGATTAGTACTCATGATAATCCTGCTGATATGATGACAAAGCCAGTTCCTATTGCTAAGTTTGAGCTTTGCTCAAGCTTAGTTGGTATCACTACTTAGCCCAAGAGGCTATGTGGCGCCGAAGGTGTTTTCTTTGTGTGTTTCAGGTGAAGGTTCTCATTTATGCTACAAGAGGAAATTTGTCTCAAGGTGGAGTGTTATTTTATGGTGATCCAAATTCGTATTCGTATATACTGATAAAGGCCGAACTTCAGACGAAGTGGAGCCGGAGGCGCAACGAGTCGATACCGAGTTGAAGTTGGATTCACAGTTACCAACCTAGTTAGGTCAGGACCGCCTTTATATACCTCTTGTAAGCCGCCGCACGGGATAAGCCATACATTGTAAATCCCGGCGCGATTGTAACCTCACCCGAAATAGTGAAGTATTGTTGGCTGGCGCCCGTAGTTTTTCTCTTCCGTGTTGGAAGGGTTTTCCACGTTAAAATCTCGTGTCCCCGTTGGTTCGATCTTGTTTAACTTGATCGTTGTTTTGTTATTGCGTGTAACAATATTAAGATATTAAAGAGATTTCACAACAATAATTGCTTGTAAGAAATGTGATGATGATGTCCAAATCATGGACATACTCAAAAGCTAACATTGCCAAGCTACCAGATACATTTACTCTGCTATTACACATGGTCTGAAAACAGTTAATAAGTGTGATCAACAAAGAAGATCACTAAAAAGAAATAATGCAAGAAATCAAATGGACTCATGCAAGCAGAGAGTAATTTGAACCTTGTAAGTGCATAGCACTCATACTGTCTGTTAGAGACAACAAAAGAGAGTGATTAATTATAAAACAGTTAGTAACAATCTACATCTCGGTGATAGCTAAGACTGAACAATCACCTCTCTCTGTTCCTGGTTGAAGGAGAGATTAATGTTAGTTCTTCCACTTGAAAAATACTGGATCATTTAGTCAGTAATAAAGACAAGAAGGGTTTATAGGATATTAATTAGATCCTTCAACTAAGGAACCAAAAAGGAAGCAAGTAGTAACCTGCAGAATCGGCTACCCAGTTTTCGTCTACCATTAGTGTTAACTCCTCCGTGATGTTCGTACTACAAAATTAGAGCCCCATTGTCTGGCATTAACGGCAGGAGTCTGGTGTAATGTTAATCGTATAAAGTTTGCTGCAATGTAGGCTGTATTAGCATCAATGACGGACTGCAGGTTTCCATGGTCCACACTCCAAATTGGTGTAGGATAATGGATTCCCCAAAGGGACAAATGCTTGACTGACAAACATAAGCAAAAAATGTTTGCCCAAATTTTAAATCAGTGAACATCAAGATCCTTGCAACATGCCCTTCTACTTGGTATCTTCCATGAGCTGCATATTTTGAGATTAGAAATACCTGGAATGCAAGAAAAGGCATCATTCTCCAAGAAGCGAAAAATGACAACACGTAACATATAATCTTGGCAATTACATGACAGAAGAACGATAGTGTTTAAGTCTGCAAAGTTTGAAGAATCTCTGAGAATCAATCTACTCAAAGCTTAGGCATTTAAACATATGTGTCTTCTTGATACATAAAGGGGTGCTTTTAGACTGATGGATTGCAGCTCTTCTTTAGTGTTTAAGTTATTGTCTCGCTTAGTACTGGAAATTTCTGCTCCAGTGCATCTCCTATGTGCAAATAATATTTAAAAATGAACATAAGAATTAAAGTTTTGTAATCGGTGCATCAACCGAAAGAGTAGACCCAAGCTACAAAATTCTGATCCCCCTTTTCCAAAAACAGGTAACAAAGTTTTGAAAGCAGAAGCTAGATCTCTCCTATGAAGTTCATGAACACACGCCTGACATACAAGAGCTGCCCAGTATTCCAAAAATTAATTTCCCAAATCAATGCAACTGCTTCGCTACACGCCTATCAGTGCAATGCCTTGTCTCCGGCTGGGATCACACACATTTTTTCCATTCTCGTGTCAGTCACCGTTGGGTGAGTAGAACACACCATCGGCGGCACAACCTAGGCCGAGCTGGAGTGGCGAAGTCGGCACAAGAACAAAAAATTGGAGGAAGAGAGAATCCATCGGAAAGGAAAAGAGAAGTCCCACTGTGAGCAGTGGAAGCAGGATGGCAAGGACCAGCTTGGAAGACCTCTTGGACGGCTTGCTGCGCCATTGTCGCTGTCCGCAGTCAACGCCATGGCCCTCCCGGTGGGGTTGTTCGGTAGCACGATCGCAGGGTTCGCGGCTGCTCTGGCGAGGTCGGCGGCGGCCAAGGTGGCTCCTGCAGCCTGGGGAAGAACGGCCAGGTAGGCGTCGTCGTGGAGGACTGATCACCTTGCATCTATAGATAGAGGAACTATGGAAACAATACCAAACAAAGAGATATTCTGCAAAGGGATACCACAACACCAAGAAAGCCACATGAGAACACCCAAGGCAAGAAAAGCTGACCAAGAAAGGAAGAAAACATGAACATGCCAAAGAAGAACCTTCTAACCAAATCACAAAATGGATAACACAATAAATCAAATGCACCAAAGTACCACAGAAGGCTGAAGATCACGCCAAACCAGCCATAAAAAAACCACATATACCCAAAGAGCCAAGCCTGCACATGAACCAGTAAAGCCTGCATATGAACCACCACCAACCGCATCCAAGAAACAAAAAAGGCAAAGGACGCAAGCAACCTTAACAATAAACCCAAAAAATACAATGTGCAGGAACAGCAAAGGCGAAGCATCCAGAACGGCAGAGGACCAAATGCGCCAAAAATCAAGACAAAGAAAGCACAGAAGCAAGCAAACGAATCAGGATGTCATACAGCCAAGTATACTGAAAAACAAGGTCACACAAAACACACAAGCAGAAACCTAAAGATCACAATACGCAAAGACACACGATGCAGGCCAAACACAAAACGACAACACCATCTAAATCAAGAAGCAAAAGACAGAGTACACGGAAAGCTCGAAAACAGAGCGAAGAAGGCAAAACGACCGAAAGAGCACAAATAATAATCCCCAGACCTCAGCAAAAACAACAGGTGAATACATCCAGCATAACTATAAACAAACCCAAGAAAATGTTCATCAACATACAATAGACCTGATGCGCTCTAGGCACTCCCGTACACTGATGAGATCAACACCGATCGAAAATGCACCAGCAGAGTGTGCATATAAAATCGTCAATGTACCCTGAACTCTATCGGAGTACAGACTGAAAACAACAACAATTAGTAACCACAAAATGATAATAAGCTCTCCCAGGCCTGCTATCTTGTTGACACCACCATAAATCTATAAAAACTCAGCATACAATATATCACCGCCGATCGAGAATACATCAACACAGTGCGCACACAAAATCACCAATGTACCCTGAACTGTGACTTAAAACAATGCTAATCAGTGACCACAACCTGATAATAAGGTCTTGTAGGTCTGCTATTTTTCAGGTACCACTCTAAATCTATCATAACTCAAAAAAAATATTCTCTAGCAGGCCAGCGCGCATATAGCGAGCGCATATACCCTGTTTTTAGAATATGTTCTTATACTCGAGTATACAACACATACTGCCTTTCTCCGACAACAGCAAAAAAGAATGCAGTATACTCAAGTGTACAACACTCACTGCCTTTCTCCGACAGCAACAAAAGAAAATGCAGCAGAAGATGAGAAGGCACCTTGCTCCTCATACTTGATGTCTATCGTTGATTCAACGTTAAGTTCCTTAAGACTTGGCCAGACCAAGTCAATTCAATTGTTTGAGCTAGCAAACGCAATATATAGCTGAACTTTACCAATTACCATGAATAAATACATACTTAAGCACCCTTTCTATATTTATGGCATAGAATCCTACAATTAGCCTACCAAACTATCTAAAAAATGTATTACTGGTTCTTTATTTCGACTACATAGGAAGGCTATCTGATGGATGCAAGATCGGTAACAGAACTTTCATCTTGGCACCAACTCGGAAGATGCGAGAAGGCACCTTGGTCCTCATACTTGATGCCTATCCTTGGCTCAACCTTAAATTCGCTTAGACCTGGCCAGAGAACCCCAATTCAATTGTTTCAGCTAGCAACTGCACATATAGCCGACCTTTACCAATTACCATGAATAAATATATACTTGAGCACCCTTTCTATATTTATGGTATAGAATCCTACACTTAGAGCACTAAACTCTTTGAAAAATATATTACTGATTATTTTGTTCGACTACATAGCAAGACTATCTAAGGAATACAAGATCGGTGACAGCACTATCATCTTGGCACCAACTCGATTACTATTTATGGCGACCACATAGCAAGGCTATCTGATGGATGCAAGATCTATGACAGCACTATCATTTTGACACCAACACGATTACTTTTTATGGCCTGTGTGAAAAAAAATCGGTTCTATCATCTGGCGCGCATATAAAATCCTTAATGCACCCCCAACTTTGTCTGAATTCTCTGACAATTAGCGATTACAACTTCATAACAAGTACCTTTAAATCTGCAAGCTTCCAGACATTACGTTAGGTCTGTAAAAATACCCTGTTTCCATAATATAGTGGTGGGCATATAAATTCCTTAATGCACTCTGAACGTTAACTGGGAACTACGATAATTACTGACAACAACTTAACAATAAATTTCTATAGACCTCCTATATTTCAGGCATCGCTGTGAACCTGTAAAAGCATCCCTCTAACTCTGTAGAAACCCATGGATCTAGAAAACCACTCACATCCAAGAAAGAACTAAATGCATACTCGTTGTCATCGCTGTCAGCCTCAATCCAGCAATCACTTCATATCGAAAAACAATACCTTCCACGCACCATTATCTACATAATCTGTCCGACACAGTCACAGAAGCATCTGAACACTTACAATGTAGCAGCAGCTATACCAACCAACCAAAACAGCAATTTCACTTACAAACAAGAGGAAAAAATAATGCGGGGGGAAACGGCCCAATAGCACAAACGACGCCGGCAGACTCCACCCCGCTCCACAAACCCTAGATCGAACACGATGCTAACAGCCCAACACCAAATCGCTGGTAAGGGGAACTCGTCACCCAGATCCGCAGCTAAAAAATAACAAGCAACAAGAGCAATCCGGCATTCCCCACATGGACGGAAGGCACAACCGACTGCACACATCGACTGCAAATACCGCAGCCAATAGGAAAGGAAGCACCTAGAAAGAGAAGCGGCGAGCAAAAACCTGCAAATCGCAGCCCCAAGCGGCAGCGCACCCACCACCCCCCGCTCCCAGAGCGCCGCCAACCTCCGGAATCAACGGCAACAGACCTGCAAAGCAAAAATGCAGTGAACAAAAATAGAGGAAAACCAATAGAAGGGATGGAAGGCAGGAATCCCCACGGACGTAGAATCACCGAACAATCACCGCCAGCGCAAAGCAGAGCACATGAGAGGAAGAACCGAGCAACGGGAGGGACCAAGAGAAGAAGAGGCGAAGAAACACATGCCGCGGTGAACTGGCCCTCCCAGCAAGGAATCTCATGCGTGAAGGAAGCAAACCGACTGAGAGAGCACGGTCGCCGACATGCGGGCCCTAGAACTAAAGCACCGACTAAAGCACACGGGATGACGGGAGAGCGGAAGCAGTGGCCGACAAATGGGCCCAAGCTGAGGACGAACGAGCGAGCAGGATTCCACGCTCCGCTAGGTATTGGAGGGATGTAGTATGTGTCACTGAAGCAACCTAGCTAGCCTAGTACTAACTGACAGTGGCCCTAAGCTGGCCAAGAGTCTGAAAGAGTCGGTCCGTCGATCATGAGCTAACTGTGAGAATGTGGCATGCAGGTTTGATAGCGCGACATGATCGCCATCGACGACTTGACCATGCATGATGGAGGCGGCGTGACAGCAAAAATATTCTTCGGAGTTAAGGAAACGCACAAGTCAATAAGGCATATGTAAATTTAGTTTAGTTTTAACATAGAAGGCTCGATCAGAATCTGGCTTTGAATTAACGAAGCCATCAACTTTCCAGAGAATACACAAGTTAGTACAACACCCACATACCAACTTTCAACACCACGAACATCAACAAACATATCGTACACGCAAAAAAGTATTCCTAACCTAGCCGCCGCCAGGAGCTTGGCGACTAGGGAGAGGACCTTCTACACCCGATCTCCACCGGCCACGGCGTTGGTCCCCTCTCCCTCCGATTGCCGCTCCGGCGGGCAGGAGGGAGGGGGGACCTCGTTCCTTCGTTGAGTAGTTAGGGTTTGGTTTTGTAGGTTGTGGTGCATCGTTGGGGTGGTGGGAGCGGCACTTCGACGAATAAATCTGTCTCAACTCCACTCCCACACCAGCGGCGTCCTTCAATACGGCGTCTCGGAGTTGATGGCATCGTGTATTCGGCGATCTTTCAGACCGGTGGTGTTAGGGTTCTTGGATGGTATCGGCGAGACGGTGGCGACGATCCCATCGGGTGTGTCTCTCCTTCTGTTATGTCCCCGTTGCTGCGGCGTTGTCTCCGGCGTCATAGTGGAGCACGAAGGATTTGTCATTCGGGAGTACGCGCAGACGGCTGCCTTCGCAGTTAATAGCTGGAAGATGGTGCATCTAGTGTTGGGTTTGTGGATGGAAGCTGGCAGTTCTGGTTTCTTTCTTCGAAGTTATAGTCGTGCGGGGATGTCAGTTCTGGCGTTCGATGGCGTGTCCGGGCACACGTTGCCCCGGTCTGATTCGTTCAACGACAATGGTTTTGCTTCTGGCAAATTATTTTGGAGGTCCATAAAGCTGCAGATCAGCGATGGAGCCGCGTCGAGCTTGGATGAAGAGCTGATTTGTCTTATCTCTCTTGGTGGTCACTTTGGTGGTGCCGAAGGAGATGGACAGGCGCTGGTCTTTTGCATAGGATTATACTATCCTTTCAGTACTGTAATGTCGGTGTTTACATGTCTTGTAACCGGATATTTATCTTATGAATGAGAACGTATTACCTTGCAAAAAAAAAAGAACATCAACAAACATAAGATACACAACGATAAGGCCAGCTTGAAGTCGTCGATCTCCTCTACCGCGAACAAAACACCAGGGAGGCGTCCAGGACGAAACCTTTAGGAAAAAAAGGCCAGCGAGCCGAGGAACGACCTCGTCTGCTCTAGGAGAGGTCAGCTGATGCTTGACAATCCTTTTTCGGGGACGAAGGGGAACCCCTTCCCCCTTTCCTTGGCTCGAAGGGCACCAAACCGTTCAAGGACATGCTGCAAAACTTGGAAGAACCCTCCCGTCAGTGAGAACTTCAGTTTAGCTCGGGTCACGGGCGAGTAGCTCTCTGACCGCCGTCGCCACCGCTAACCGATCTCCCATCTTCGGCCACCTCCGACCAAGCCAAGTACACCTCCGAAAAGCTCCCAGTGTTCTCTCTCCATCCATCTCAAAAAGATTGACTCCCGGGTCGTCCCGCACGAGGCCGGCTCCGGAGCATCCCAGCCGACGCCCGATCTTCCTCCACCGGCCGTTGCCGCCGCCGGCGCCGGTGGTGGCGTCCATGACATGGCTGTCGAAAACGGCGGGCGGGGCTAGCGTAGCCTGCCGAATTCCCTTCGTGCGGGGATTTGACTCCTTGACGGCGCAGGAGAAGGTCTGGCAGCGGGACGGCGGTGCTTCGCCATGCGCGGCTTCTGTTGTCGCACTGCAGGGAGGCGTGGATGAGGCTAAGAGGGGCTATCGTGCCGTGATGACCGGAGGCGACAATGCGGCAGCTACATCGATGAAGCTATTGTGCATGCCTAGAGTGCGATGTAGCCTTTCTCCTGTCACTGTCACGTGTGCCTGATCCGCTCGATCTGTTTGCCGGAAGCTTTCCAGCGGCGTGGGGGCATGCTAGCGTTCACGAATAAAGGCGGAAGTACTAGGGTTCCTCTTGCGCCAAGACAAAGAACTGCCTCACGCATATCCTCTTTGATCTGTCCAGAGTATCGGGTTCCGGAAGGCTCTGCCGACAATCTTGCACGGACGTTCAAGCCCAGAGATTACTGGATCAGGTGGGATTCGGTCGCAACGCAGGGAGCGGCGCGAAGCTCTGCTTATGTTGCCACCATGGGCAAATCTATGGTGAAGTGAGAGGCGGAGAATGTCATGGAAAATGAGATTAGAGGATTAGCAATTGGAGTCTTTGCGTCGATGAGAAACGGGTTTTGAGTTTCTGAAATTTGTGGCATCGGTATGGAAGTGGGGACGGCGGCATAGGTAAAGTTCAAAGTCTTACCTTCATGGTGAAAATCTAAGGCCTGGCCTTAATTGGTTGTGCCTGACAATGGTCTTCTTGAAGGCAATGTTTTGAGAGTGGGGACTATCTCCAGGGTGAAATATAAAGATCTTTGAGCGGGGACTATCTCCTCTTGTAGGTGTTGCTTTTGGAGAAATTGGACATCAGATGTTGCCTTGGTGGTGGTTGTGCTGCTGCTCCAAGGACATGAACTCTTTAGCGGGACTTTTCTTTTTTAGTTTCTTCTTATCTTTTCGGTTGTGTGCATCTGTAATGCCATTAGGGTATTGAGTTGGTGCAGAGGTTAAGTGTAATTGGTATATCTACGATATTAATATATGCTCCTTTAAAAAAACCCAGAGAGAAGCTGCTTGGTGAGGAGGAAGATACAGAAGTTGTGACCACATGGCCGCGCCCACCCCCTATCTCCTAGAGTGGCACCTCCCAGGAGGTGACCATGCCCAAGGCGCAGGTGCCACCCTATCAAAAGATTTGGGATTTCTGAAGAAAGAGAGAGGGAGAGGGAGGGAGGAGGAAGTAACCTTAACGGGGCCTCCTAGGAGGAAGATGGCGGCCACAGACGTTGCCACCGTTACGGATCGTACTACCAGCCAGGGATTTCTCCCAGTTCCCACCCCTACCATCGCCCCATAGCCCCTCGGCAGATCCAAAGACAAACCACCGAAGAAAAAACATGGAAGGGAACACCCGGGGAGGAAGAACCATCCTCCACATCTGGATCTAGGACAGGCACAGCAGCCCCTGCACTAATTAAGGCTACCACCCATCTTCTCCCCGTCATCCTCCAGGCCGAGGAGAGTGACCGACACACGCACACGCTGCTCACCGGTGGCTTCGGAGTCCACCGCTGGTGCGGAGCAAAGATATCCTCGCCGCTGCCCTCATCAACGACCGCACGGCTTCCCGGTGGCCACCTCTGGCAGAGGTGAGGAGGGGGAAAGCAAGGAAAGGGGGGGTGGCAACGCTAGGGTTAGGTTGGCCACTAGAGTCGCCCCCGAGAGAGTGACGCGCGGGCAGGCGAGGAAAATGCCTCCTTGGTAGTTTTCTTTTAGTTGGTTTAATTTCACACGAGCATTTCTGCACACTCTGTTTGCACGCACGTCACAGCATGAACCGATCATGTACATGCCGCCTTTATGACCTCAATAATTTCAGTATAATACTATTTCTATAAATCAACAACTCTGCCATCCTTACTACATATACAGTAATCCTAGAACATGATACATCTGCATGTTATATATACACTGAGACTCGAAAGAAGAAAATACTTTTACTTTTACGCTCCGGCACGATCCTTTTTACAAGGCGTGCGTGAGGGCATGACTACAATTCACTTTGCTCCAGCAGTAGCAGCCGCGGCAGCTTCCTCCGCCGCGAACCGCCGGTGCACCCTTTCCATGTACTCCGTGGCGGCCAAATTGATGCCACCCATCTGCGCTCCGGCGCCGACACGGGCACGCTCGTCGTCTTCCTCTTCACGTCGATCTTCTCAACCCTCTCGACGCAGACTTCACCTACACGGGACATTCTCACAGTCCGTTGTGTATGATCGTCGTGGAGGCATGTGTGGTGCTGGGGCTTTTATAGAGCTGCCACAGACTCCGTGCGGTGCCGAAAAGCTCCTGCTAAATTACAGGTACTTCTTTTTCGAAGTCGCTCAAGACACTCACCGGTAATTTACACACGGAAAAATCTGTGTCAAGACCGACTATGTACTGAATCTCTCTATGTACTTTTGGATGACTACCCACTAAACTCTTGAAAAGGTATTGGCCAGAAAATTGCCAAGAAGAGACAGGCCGTTTGGTCGCTTAAATGACGAGTAAACTTTCTAGGTTGACTTGTGTCCCGTGTTTACATGTCAAGATTTTCGTCGTGCGACGAGGACTTGGCCATGCATACGGAAGCACAGCGTGTGAGCAAAAATTACCTTTAGAATTATTAAGGCAACGCATAAGTAAAAGAACGCACATTCCCTGCAAAACAAATGCATATACTAGATGGATTATTATCGTGGGGAAGCCAGAAAAATGTGAAGAATTATTGTTTTGTGCACAATCACACGAGCTTCATCTCTGTCAAATGATCATCGAACATTTACCGTCAGTCTGATCAGTTTTCACGAAAATCACATAACAATTCATATACACATGCATGATGCTTCCATTCAACTTGATAATTTTGACATACTAGTATCTATCTATTATCTACTAAAAGCAATATACAGTTCTAAACCGAGACACCACGTTGATCCACTGCACATCATCAAAATTAATATGACAGTTAAATCTATTATTTGCGGCTGAGATTTAATGATTATAAAAGCGTTAACGTACTGCGTACGTTACTAATGTGCCGGCGCTGACACGTACCAGGAAAAAAAAACAGCAACCCAACACGTACACATACCACGGAGAAAAAGTCCAGCCCAGCACAACCGTGAGGAGTTCGGTAATGTTAAAAAACAGCTTAAGCATTTACGGGAATCTCTGGAAAACTTAAGAGCTCGGTCGGTGAGAGGTGGACCGTCTAGAGCTGAAAGATTGTTAATGAGGAAGTTATCTGAACTTCTGGCTAGAGAAGAAGCCATGGCTAAACAGCGGTCGAGGGTTCTGTGGCTTCGAGAAGGAGACCGTAATACCTCGTTTTTTCACGCCAAGGCGAGGGAAAGGGGTAGGATTAACGGTATAAAAAATCTGACCCTCGATGATGGGCGAATTGTGTCTTCTCAAACCGATCTCGAAACAGTGGCGATGGATTTTTATAAAAATCTCTTTTCCTCGGATGGTAACATTATTCCCGAGCTGATTACAGAAGTGGTAAAACAGAAGGTTAGTGACGTTATGAATGATGATTTATGCAAACCTATATCCGATATGGAGGTGGAAAAGGCCCTATTTATGATGTATCCGAATAAATCTCCAGGTCCTGATGGTTTTACGGCGGGGTTCTATATTAAGCATTGGAATTTTCTTAAACAACCTGTGTGCCAGGCGATCAAGACTTTTTTTGATTCTGGTGTGATGCCGGAGGAAATTAATCAGACCATACTGGTCCTTATCCCTAAGATCAAGAATCCGACTGGTTTAAAGCAATATAGGACTATCTCACTTTGCAATGTGTTATACAAAATTGCGTCAAAGGTAATGGCGTTACGGTTGAGACCTTTTCTTGATGATATTATTTCTGAAGAGCAAAGTGCATTCGTTCCCGGAAGACTTATCACGGACAATGTTCTTACGGCCTATGAATGCATCCACTACTTGAAGAGGAAAAAAGGTAAATCGGGCGCTTGTGCGATTAAGGTGGATATGGCTAAGGCGTATGATCGCGTTGAGTGGATGTATTTGAGAAAGATTATGGAAAAGTTGGGGTTTGCTAGTAAATGGATCGACAGGATTATGGCATGTGTTGAGACTGCGACTTTCTCTGTGAGAGTTAACGGAGCCCTATCGGATGTGATCAGACCATCTAGAGGAATTCGCCAAGGGGATCCGATTAGGCCGTATTTATTTTTAATTTGCTCTGAGGGTCTAACCTGTTTACTTAAATATGTTGGTACAGGTTATCTCTCTAAAGGAGTTCGGGTTGGTGTGCATGCCCCATGGATTTCTCACCTTTTGTTTGCAGATGATTGCATTATTTTCACTGAGGCTAGCTCGGCAGGAGCTCAGCGTATTATTGATATCCTTGATAGATACCATAGAGGCTCGGGACAATTGGTGAACAAAGATAAGTCTGCAATTTTTTTCAGTGCAAACTGTGTTGCTGATAAGAAGCAGGAAGTACATTTTGTTACCGAAATTACCAATGAAGCACTTGTGGAAAAATACCTGGGCCTTCTTACTGCCCTAGGTCGGTCTACTGATTCTCAGTTTGAGGGGATTCTATCGAAGATTAAGAGGTTGGTTAATGGATGGGTCCCTAAACATCTTAACAGTGCTGGCAGAGAGGTGTTAATCAAGGCAATTTGTCAAGCTATACCAACTTATTCGATGAGCTGTTTTCGATTGTCAAAAAAGTTGTGTAAGAAGATCACAAGTGTTATTGCTAGATTCTGGTGGGGAGGTGATGAAAACAAGCAGAAAATGCATTGGAGAAAATGGAGAGATTTGGCGAGCCCTAAATGCGATGGTGGGATGGGTTTTAGAGATTTGGAACTATTCAATCAAGCTATGTTGGCAAAGCAGGGCTGGCGTTTACTGACTAATCCAAACTCGTTATGTGCTAAAGTCCTAAAAGGGAAATACTACCACGCAGGAGACTTTATGTCAGCATCAAGGAAGAAGGGATCGTCTCATACCTAGAGAGCTATTCTGCACGGAAGGGAGGCCCTAAAACTGGGTCTAATCAAAAGGGTAGGCGATGGTAATTCTATTAATGCATGGAATGATCCGTGGATCCCAGAGAATCCTACAGGTAAACCGATGAGGAGAGAGCAAACGAGTAATATTACCTCTGTAGGGGAGCTAATTGATCCGGTTTCTAATACATGGGTGGAGGACAAGGTCCGAACCAATTTTATGGCTTCGGATGCGGAATTGGTGCTTCGAATACCTACTGGAATTTATATGGAGGATTTTTGGGCGTGGCAACCAGAAAAACTCAGGTATTTCACTGTCCGGTCAGCCTATAAAACGCTCATTAACCATTGCCCTTCACTTGTTACTAGTTCCTCAGGTGGCAAGGATCAATTTAATTGGAAGAAATTATGGAAGATGGCTATACCTCCGAAAATTAGAAATTTTTGGTGGAGGGTGATAAAGGGATTTATCCCAGCTAAGGAAGTTTTGTGCGAGAGACATATTGATAAGACAGATGCTTGTGAAGAATGTGGGCAAAAAGAATCTATATATCATGCCCTGTTTAAGTGTACATGGGCAAAAGAATTTTGGTCAGCTATGAAGGAGGTAAGGGGAATTAAGATACCTGACTTTCATCCAAGGTCCTGGGCTATGGATATGATTGAATCGGAAAAAGTTCTTATGAAGAACCGTTGTGTCATTTTATGTGAAGCTTGGGCGGTATGGACTGAGCGGAATGCGAGGAGACACGGGGAAAGTCGGCACACGATAGCCCAGTCTGTATTGTGGGCGTGTGAGGCAGTGGATGATTTGGTTCGTACTGGGTTGGAACAAGCCCCCAGGTGCAAACCGAAAAATTCACTATGGAAGCCCCCGGAAACAGGTATGCTAAAGATTAATGTTGATGTCGCTTTCTCTAACCTAAAACAAGGGGGTACTGGCGTGTGTGCTCGAGACCATGGGGGCAACTTGATTAGGGGACAAGCTATATGGTATGAGATGGCAGCAAGTGCTCTGATAATGGAGGCGTATGCGGTTAGAGATGGGCTGAGGTTGGCGTTGGATCTTGGTGTACGGCATGTCAACATCGAGACGGACTCGGAGCAGATTGTGAACATGTGGTCTTCTGCTTCGTTTGATAGATCGGCGGTTGCTCCGATCCTCCAAGAAGTTTATGACTTAGCTGGAAATTTAGACGAGTTTAATCTATCTTTCGTACCGAGAGGAGCCAATGAACTAGCTCATCTGTGTGCTCATCATTGTAATATAGATAGGAGGCGATGCCTCTGGGTTAACTATATCCCGACCTTTCTTGATGCCTGTATCAGAAAGGATTGTAAGCCCGACTGATTTCTTTACAGCAGCAAGTTTGGTCACGCACTCTTTTCCTTCCAGGGTACATAAGGGAACTGGAAGATTTTTAATGAGGCAGGCTTGCTAGCTTAATATATTGGGTGTTAAATTTCAAAAAAAAAAAGCACAACCGACCAAACCCATTCTTAACCGGTTGGCCCAAGCAATACGTTCCCGACCGAACCTGTACACGTACCAGGAAAAAATTGTCCATCCAGGACATCCGACGAAACCGTTCTAAACCAGCTAGCTGGTCCAAAGCCCGTATGTGCCTGGATATTGATTGTTGATCGCTGCATGTATGCAAGTTGTGTGATATAGCGTATGGGATAGGTGTGAAAGGCCTACTAAATAAACACGGGTTCAAATAAAATGGAAGTCCACAATATTTATTAAAATGATGCATGTAAAAAAATTGCCAAACACGATACTTTACATGCCACATAATTTAGTTTCAAACACAAAAGAGTTATAATGCAAGAACGAAAAGAAATATAATTGAAATCTCATTGCCAATCTTAGGGCATCTCCAGCCGTGTTAACCCCCAGCACAAAAAAACTCACAAAAAGTAGCAAAAACGGCGCAAAACCAAAACTTGGGTGAGGTCATTTACCAGCCGTAGCCCACCCAAGCAGTGAAAATGGGGGGCTTTTGCATGCAAAGTGGGCAAACGTAGGAGAAAGATTCCTTTTGGCATGCAAAACGGGGCATTTTGCCCCCCCCCCCCCCCCCCCCAAGGCCAAACCCAGCCCCTTGGGTTCGGCTTGGGTGCGCCGGCGCTAAAACGGCGCTATTTGATCTCCTGGGGCTGACTGGTAGAATTCAGCGCTAAAACGGCGCTTTTTGATGCATAAAGTGGTCCTGGGGGGCGTTGGGGGGACGGCTGGAGATGCCCTTAGGATTGAGATGTTTAATATTATCTCCGCTCACTTCTATAAGGAAAATTAATTTTGGCAAGATACATTTTAAAATGAGTGAATATAGACTCATTTTATACATAGATTCACTCATTTTACTACATATGTTGTCAAAATTCAAACAGTAAGTAGTGTGTCTTATAAAAATGAACGCATGGAGTAGCAACAACCAACGAGATAGTATGAAGCTGAAAAAATTTTAAATAAGATCCATGCAGGTAAAGAAATTTCAAAGAAAGCTAATCCTAGTGCAATATGCATACTCTGAAAATTATTGCGCGATTACATGTGCCAATAGGTGGATGAGAAGAGGAAGATTTACAACCTTTCATGTGTTGTTAAATATCAATGTCCTTACACCATGTTGATCCATATCATACGAATTTTCTAGAGAGACAGATATGGATATCATGGCTAACGTATGCTGTCGTCGAGTACCAATCTTTCTTACATATACCTTAGCTGGTCCCGATCCAAAGAACGTCAATACAGATAAAACACTGGCGATGCTTTAGCAACGTGATCATCACCATGGCCTCTAGAAGATATGAGGCGTCATGCCGTTTGTACTTTATCTGTACCAGAGAGTTAGTTGAGTCATTGGGAAGTAAGTGAGCAATAGATAAGGGCTCACTGAGAGATGGGAAAAACTAAGGTCAATACTGATCGGTTGATGTAGTTTGCCATTAACATCGATTACTGCTTCTCAGTTTCCTCCATCAATCGTCGATTGACTTGACAGGATCGTGTGTTAGCTGCAGAGTTTCCTCCTTAATTGATGGCATTCCATCAAAGGCGGAAAATAACTCTTACCCCAACAACTGTATGTGCATTATTGTTCCGATCACACCATTAACAACTTAATTGCTAATGAGTGGCAATTTAATATCATGGCATAATAATCTACTTCACATGAATACTATCACCTAGATTTTGGTATATACCGGTATTACATCTTGTACAAATGGCAATGGATTTGGATATGATAATGAAACAATCCGAGTAATGAATGAGATTTAGCCTGCTCATAGTCGGAGTAACTTGGTTAGTAACATGCACCTACATGCAATGCCAACTAGGTATTTTGGTGACATGGAATTTTATTAAATAAGGAGAGTGTTGTGGTAACATAATATGTTACCATAACATCACACACCACAAGACAAAATGAGTCTATGTTGTAATTAATGAGGTTTTCTATGTTAACACACTTATTTACTACCCATTATGAAGGTACTAACATAGAGTGATATCACATACATGTTTCTACTCTATGTTACTCTCCATTATGAGTAGCCTTATGATAACCACGGTTACAAAAAATTACAATTATGTTATCAAAGAAGATTCTTAGGCAAATAAGTAAATGCATTTAATGGGAGGGAATGGGAATTCGGGTAACCCGCGAGTAACCATGCTATTTCTATGTGTAAACAAATCTCTACAAACGATACATATGGCCATTAATGTGATGTTTTTGTAAATATCGTAATAATCATTGATCCAAAAATTAGAAGTTTCCAAAGCAGAAGATAATTCTGTTTATCATAATGTTGTTTTGTTTATACATATGTATTCTATTTTATTTATAATATAAATACATATAAATCAATAAAAAATTGCGGGAATTTTAAACATACAAAATATGATTGCCCTCGCATTTGCGAGGGCCATCCTGCTACTTATATACTAAAAGCAATATACGGATCTATAATAGAGCCACCAGGTTGAGCCACATCATCTAAATTATTTTCACCGTTAGATCTATAATTGATGGGAATACTTTTAAATCGTAGCCATCAAATTTATGTAACAATATATATGAGACAGGTATCCCCACTTCAATCGGTACAACAGGTTGTTTCTAAAAAAATGGGTACAACACGTTGGCCGGAGTCCGTCCGTGCCAGCCGCTCCCTTGTCCTTCACTACGGGACGGCTCCAATACGCCGACGGCCAAATGTCGTCCCCGTCGGCGTATGGACGAAGAAGAACCCCTTGTATACGGTCCCGTTGGCGTACATGATCCCGTCGGCGTATTTCTTAGTACACCGACGGTGACCGTCGGCGTATACAATGCCGTCGGCGTATTGCTTTGTACACCAACGGTCACCGTCGGCGTATAAAAGGCCGTCGGCGTTTTTTTTCCTGTTGAACTGCCCTATAACATAAATAAAAAAATAAAAAACATACATATAAAATATAGAAATGTAATATATAGCTCCATTTTTATAGACACGGGGGTTCCGGATCCCCTCTTTTCGGAAAACACTATTAACGTGTGCCTACGTCGTGTACCCCCCCCCCCCTAGAAGGGGAAGCGGGGTGAACAGTAGAATTTCAATTTATTTTATGCATAATTAGGTCATAAAATATGTGAAGACAAATTTTTACCAATGATTCTATAAGATTCCCTCGGGTATGCCCTCTACGAGTGATCCGCGGTTTTCGGTACCGCTTATAGGGTGGAACTCCCATATCGGACAAAACATCGGGAATCTTCCGAAGAAGTGGCTTCTACCTATGTGTTTTGTGTTTCTATGGGCTACCCTAACACAACCAAGTCACTAATTACACAATTCTACCCCCTTTCGACGCCGTTACCGCGTGTATCCGTATAAGCCCGGTATTTCTTCAGCGGGTCTAGGTTTTCACCGGAGGGGGCTACGGAGCGTACGGCTCCCCACACAAGCTAGGGGGTTCCATACCATGTTAGTATAGGTGTGTTTTGGTCTTTGGATGGTAAAGATTGCACTCCGGGGTGTGACCCGCTTCATCGGCGTCCGCTTCTCTCTCGCGAGTTTACACTCGGAACATAGAAAATGGTTTTTCACTTCAATGAAAAGGAAAACTTCCTCCGTCAACATTGTCCGTGCTTCCAAGATGCATGTTTGTGTGTAATATGGGAACATTTGAACAAACTATGCCATGGATATGACCATAACACTCGTCATTTGGCCCGAAAGCATAGAATGTTCGGAGGAGATAGCTAATTTTTGTGAACACATTTTCAACACAACTGTCGTATTCCAAGTTTACTATTTTTGGTGTATACTAGGACCTATATAATGACACCACGCGAAGGTCTCGCATCATTTTGGGATTTTTTGAATTTTTTGGAATTTTCTAACCCCGTTTGAGGAAAAAGTCAAGGCGGCGGGCATGACTGTTCGTAGCTAGGGGTTGAATATGGAGAAAATCTTGGTGTATCTATGTTGAAATAGGTACTTGTGTACCTAAAAATGATTTTTCCAAAAATCATGAGGAAACTATGAGGTACCTGTAGTTCAAATTTGACCAGTTTCGAGCGGAATCGGCAGAAACTGGTGTTTTTCAAAAGAGGTGGATGGAAACCTTTTCATATGAAACAAATTGGTTATTTGTGCATATGACATGGTCTAGTATTTTCAAAAATTATAGCTCTCAAGTTTTGCAACATATTTATGGTAGGTCCTTAACAAAAAAACCCTTTTCATACACTCGGAAGATAGAAAATGGTTTTTTGCTTCAATGAAAAGGAAACCTTCCTCCGTCAACATTGTCCGTGCTTCCAAGATGCATGTTTGTGTGTAATATGGGAACATTTGAACAAACTATGCCATGGATATGACCATAACACTCGTCATTTGGCCCGAAACTCTAGAATGTTCGGAAGAGATAGCTAATTTTTGTGAACACATTTTCAACACAACTATCGTATTCCAAGTTTATTATTTTTGGTGTATACTAGGACCTATATAATGACACCACGCGAAGGTCTCGCATCATTTTGGGATGTTTTGAAATTTTTGGAATTTTCTAACCCCGTTTGAGGAAAAAGTCAAGGCGGCGGGCATAACTATTCGTAGCTAGGGGTTGAATATTGAGAAAATCTTGGTGTATCTATGTTGACATAGGTACTTTTGTACCTAAAAATGATTTTTTCCAAAAAATCATGAGGAAACTATGAGGTACCTGTAGTTCAAATTTGACCAGTTTCCAACGGAATCGGCAGAAACTTGTGTTTTTCAAAAGAGGTGGATGGAAACCTTTTCATATGAAACAAATTGGTTATTTGTGCATCTAACATGGTCTAGTATTTTCAAAAATTATAGATCTCAAGTTTTGCAACATATTTATGGTAGGTCCTTCACAAAAAAACCCTTTTCTTACACTCGGAACATAGAAAATAGTTTTTTGCTTCAATGAAAAGGAAAACTTCCTCCATCAACATTGTCCGTGCTTCCAAGATGCATGTTTGTGTGTAATATGGGAACATTTGAACAAACTATGCCATGGATATGAACATAATACTCGTCATTTGGCCCGAAACCCTAGAATGTTCGGAGGAGATAGCTAATTTTTGTGAACACATTTTCAACACAACTGTCGTATTCCAAGTTTATTATTTTTGGTGTATACTAGGACCTATATAATGACACCACGCGAAGGTCTCGCATCATTTTGGGATTTTTTGAATTTTTTGGAATTTTCTAACCCCGTTTGAGGAAAAAGTCAAGTCGGCGGGCATGACTATTCGTAGCTAGGGGTTGAATATGGAGAAACTCTTGGTGTATCTATGTTGAAATAGGTACTTGTGTACCTAAAAATGATTTTTCCAAAAATCATGAGGAAACTATGAGGTACCTGTAGTTTAAATTTGACTAGTTTCCAGCGGAATCGGCAGAAACTTGTGTTTTTCAAAAGAGGTGGATGGAAACCTTTTCATATGTAAAAAATTGGTTATTTGTGCATCTAACATGGTCTAGTATTTTAAAAAATTATAGCTCTCAAGTTTTGCAACATATTTATGGTAGGTGCTTCACAAAAAAAGCCCTTTCTTTACACTCGTAAAATAGAAATGGTTTTTTGCTTCAATGAAAAGAAAAACTTCCTCCGTCAAAATTGTTCGTGCTTCCAAGATGCATGTTTGTGTGTAATATGGGAACATTTGATAAAACTATGCCATGGATATGACCATAACACTCGTCATTTGGCCTGAAACCATAGAATGTTCGGAAGAGATAGCTATTTTTTGTGAACACATTTTTAACACAACTGTCGTATTCCAAGTTTATTATTTACTGTGTATACTAGGACCTATATAATGACACCACGCGAAGGTCTCGCATCATTTTGGTTTTTTTTTTGAATTTTTTGTAATTTTCTAACCCCGTTTGAGGAAAAAGTCAAAGCGGCGGGCATGACTGTTCGTAGCTAGGTGTTGAATATTGAGAAACTATTGGTGTATCTATGTTGAAATAGGTACTTGTGTACCTAAAAATGATTTTTGCCAAAAATCATGAGGAAACTATGAGGTACCTGTAGTTCAAATTTGACCAGTTTCTACCAGAATCGGCAGAAACTTTTGTTTTTCAAAGGAGGTGGATAGGAACCTTTTCATATGAAACAAATTGGTTATTTGTGCATCTAATATGGTCTAGTATTTTCAAAAATTATAGCTCTCAAGTTTGGCAACATATTTATGGTAGGTGCTTCACAAAAAAACCTTTTTTTTACACTCGGAAAATAGAAAATGGTTTTTTGCTTTAATGAAAAGAAAAAAGTCTTATATATGATGGAAAATATTATATGGATGTCATATTTGAATTTCTCTCATTTTTCTAATCGATATAGACATATTATTTGTCAAATTTTATTTACGGATTTATAGATATGAATTATTCAATATTAAATAGAAAAAGCAAACATGTTAATTATTATTTAAATTCAAGATTATTTGAATTCAAAAAAATTATTAGTTATTATATTTTATTTAAATAGTTGTTTGAATTCATAAAATAAAAGAGTGTGACATGATGGTCCAAGGGTTAAGGTTACAGGATTGATTGGATAATATTATCAATAACACATCCGTTGTTTGTAGGTAGATCACAGCGAAGGAACTACGAAGTTAAGCGTGCTGGGCCTGGAGCAATCTCATGACGGGTGACCGACCAGGAAGTGTTAGTAGAAACGAGTAATTTAGATTACAATTAAAAATTGTTAAAGATAAAAACAAATGTGACTATAGTGTGATTAAGTGGTTAAACAAGTGAAATAAAAAGTATGCAGAAAAAGATTCAAAAAAAATCCAAAAAAAAATTCAATACAAAATTAAAAAATAAATTGAAAAAAATTCAAATAATTTCGTCCCTATAGCCGACGGGGCTCCCCGTTGGCCTATACGGGATACGCCGTCGGTGACGAAGACGCCGACGGCAAATGTGCATACGCCGACGGGGGCCGGCCGTCGGCGTTTGGCCTGCGTCCCGTAGCGCTTGAACCGTGCACGTACACGACTCTTTTCTATCTCAAATTCTATGCGTGACCATGCAACAATAAAAACTTATGCAATGTTCAGCCTAATAGCACGTCAGCTTTCTGCTACAGTTTTTTTTTTTCGAATCCTTCTGTTACAGTTTAAAAACGTTCGCTCTATTTTTTTTTTTATAACGTATCCACATGTTGAGTCTGTTCCACACATATGTCCATGTGTATGGTCATGTAAACTGAGAAGCTCATGTCTTTTTCTTTTCTTTTCCTTTTTTTTTTGCAAAACGGTAGCAACCTTTCTGGAGTGGGATAGTTGTTAAAAAGACCTGGCTCAACTTGGTCGTAAGGAAAAAAGAGCAATTAGGATATACAGTGTTTTCGGAAAAAAAAAGTGTAGCCTGGTCACTATGGTACCCTCTCTGTGTATAATTGTGTACGCACGAAATGACAACTTAACCTGAATACCATCAGAACCATACACTCACGGAATGACTATAGAAATCTGTTAGTAGCTGAACATCAAGGTTAATGAACTCATCCTTGCCTCAAGGAGAGTTAATGAACTCATCCCAATAGTCACAATATTGCCGGAAACATCCCTCGCACCGAAATATATTTCTTCTAAATGCACGAGGGCTAAATCGCCATAAGATTCTTTTGGGCCCGGAGAATTTCTCTCCACTGAAAGAATATTCTAGAGTCACGTGACGTTAAACCCGGATGTTCACTATCGCGGATACCAAACCATCGAATCATATGTTAGTTATCTAAAAAAAAACCTTGCTTTTAATTTGAGTACAATACATAAAATAAAATATAAATGTTTTGAAACTTCGTTCATTTACATTTTCCTCAGCGATGCATGGCGTGACATTAAAAACATGATTCATGGTCCAATGTGAACGTGCATGCAAGGAAAAGTATATAACCCTATTTTTCAAGAGGATAAGACCGGGGCATATTGGATTGTTGTAGATATCCTTACAAGTTAGTGTAGGTCAAAATTTATAATTGATTGGTAGACGACTGCATGCAAAATATAAACTAGAAATTACAATAAACAAAAACATAAGTAAAAAGTTGGTTTTAAAATACCCTTTATAAAGATAAATATTTAGCTTATATGTATAAACCAATAATTTTTCGTACATGTATGGATCTCTTGAACCTTACTTTAATATGTACTCCCTCTGTCCACAACTAAGTATACTTTTAGCTTAATTCCTAATTCAATTTCTCATATTTCACCAACTTCTTGGAAACAAATATGAATATATACAACACCAGAATACTACCACTAGACACATGTTGCACCGAAGTTTCAAAATAAGCTAATTTAATGTCATAAATATTACTAAAATTTTCTTATAAAGTTGGTCAAAACTAAAAAAAAACTCTTTGGATAAACCTAAAATGTAAGATGCATATGAATCTACACACTAAAACATGTCTAGATACATTATATCTACAAAATGCTAAAACATCTTATATTTTGATACGGAGGGAGTACATTATTGTGGATGTGGATTAGTTATATTATTGAAAAGCATGCACAACGAAATAGATTGTACATTAGAGTATTTAGTGCTCTTATTTTTTAAATAATAGTTAATAGTAAAACTAATGGTCATATAGGTATCGACCATGCTTAACATTTTGGACAGACTAACAATGGTGCCCTCGCATTTGCAAGGGCCACCTTACTAGTTTCTAAAAAAAATCAATCGTGCGCAAAAGAAAAAAAAAATCTAAAACTCAACTACTCTAAAAACCATACTATTTGCACAAATCCTAAGAAACGTGACATGGACATGTATATATCGATCGACTTCAAAGAACAAAAATAACACCCAGCTACAAGCCTGCACCAGTGCACCTAGGATAGCTACGATTCAATTTGCTGCATCGGTCACGGCTGCTTCGTCCACTACTTCCTTTGCCTCTATACACGGATGCACCTTCTCAATATATTTCCCCGTGGCCATATCGACAACTCTTAGCTCGACTCCGGGCCGCCGGTGGCATCTCCATGCTCGCTCGCCTTCGTTGTCGTGGTCGTCTTCCTCCCTGCATCAATCTTCTCCACCCTCCCTATGCGGATTCTCTCGCACACTTGACATGCCTGATAGATTTGGTTTAATCCGAATAGAATGAATAATCGTCGAGACATTCGGGTGTTGGGTATTAATAGAGGGGCCACAACTTCCCTGGGTAAAGTCTTGATAACCCAGGTTTTTTCTCCGTCAATGTTGTTCATGACGAGTTAAACTTATGTAAGGGAAGCTATTTGGACGTCCTCACCTAAGAGTTAGGATTATGGCCTAACCCACTTATCTCGAACTGAGAGTTTTTGCTGAAGTCCTTACTTTTACCTAATCATTTTAAATCTAAATAGATATTTTAATGTAACGAGTAGAGTTTTTAAGTAAGAAACCTAGACGGTCTGTGGAGATATATTGGGATGTATCCCATTCAAGCCGGATTGGTAAACAAACCGTATGGAATTTTTCGGTACCTGGGATAGTACTCTCTAATCCCGTTTAGAATAAACTAGTTAAATGCACATATTGAAAGTTTCTCCAAATTCTAAACCATTTCAAATGTATTTGAAAACGTATTTTAAATAGTATTTAAAATGTTCGAAACGAAAAAATTGGCGGCAGAAAAAAAACTGAAATTTTGGGTCTTTTCCCCCGGTTCGTGTCACCAACCGGGGCAAAAGGGGGCGGGTGGACGGGCAAGCGAAGGCCCACCTCCCCCCCCCCCTTTTGCCTTGCCCCGGTTCGTGTTACCAACCGGGGCAAAAGGCTCCCGCCAATATAACCCCGGGCGGAGCAACCGCCCGGGGCAACACATATCATTTTCGCAGATTCGTCTAAGTCCCCGGCGCCGAAATCCAGAGCGACGTCGTGAGGCTGCCGATTTCGATGTCGGGATGATCCTAGCCGCCGCCGCTCCTCGACGCCCCTCGCCCGTCCGCCTCCGACGCTCCCCGCCCGTCCGCCGTTGCCACTCGCCGCGCCCGTGGACGATCGAGCTCGCCGTGCCGCGCCACTCGCCGTCGCCTCTCGCCCTGAGAGGTAAGATTAACATAGAAATTTTTTTATTTAGTGCTTTTTTTACAATTATTTTACTGTTAAAAATTTAGTTAGAAATTTAGGTATAGAATTTAATGTTAGAAAAAATTTAGTTAGAATTTTAGTTAGAATTTAGTTAGAAATTTTAGTGTTATAAAAATTAGAAATTTTAGTGTTGGAGAATTTTGGTGTTAGAAATTTTTAGTGTTAGAAAAATTTAGTGTTAGAAATTTTTAGTGTTAGAAATTTTTAGTGTTAGAAAAATTTCACTAAGTTAGAAAATTTCACTAAGTTAGAATAATTTCACTAAGTTAGAAAATTTCACTAAGTTAGAAAATTTCAGTAAGTTAGAATTTTTTTACTTTGTGGTAGGAATTTGGAAGTGTTATTGCAGTTTTACTTGTGATGTTCGTTCGATCTTTTGAATAAATGCCGATGATTGAAAGAGTTGGTTCACACTCAGATGGCCTTGGTGGTTCGGTGCGCCTTGTGATTTTCACAAAGTTAGGATATTGTGCATCCCACTTGGCGCGCCGGGTCCACCAAGGCTGTTTGTATGTGTCCACCCTAAATATGAGGCACACAAACCGATGACCATCTTGTTCCTGTTAAAAGGTACTACATGCGGTGGTGATCCGGGGAAAAGAACGAATGCGAGGGTTTCTGGATTTCTTTCGAATTAAATAATGTCACTATGTAATATGGTTCGTGAGATCCGGATGAAACTGAACCCTTTAGTGCACATTCGTAATGGTGACATTCCTCAGTAATCCCTTCCGGGGTTATGAAGAATGTCCGCATTATGTATGTGTATAAAAGGGTCTAGTTTTTTTCCGGATTTCACTATTACATATATGATTTTGTTCAGTTTTAAAGATGTACAGAAACCCTTCCTTCCCCCGCATCGCCATCACGTGTACTTACCTCGTAACAAGCACAAAATGTGAAGGTCCAACTTCACATCAAGGCCCGATGACCATTTTGTTCCTGTTAAGAGGTACTACAGGCGGTGGTGATCCGGGAAAAAGATGAAGATGAGGGTTTTTGGATTTCTTTCGAACTAAATAATGTCACATATGTAATATGGTTCGTGAGATCCGGATGAAGTTGAATCCTTTAGTGCACATTCGTAATGGTGATATTCCTCAGAAATCCCTTCCGGGGTTATGAAGAATATCCCCATTGTGTATGTGTACAAAAGGATCTAGTTTTTTCCGGATTTCACTATTATATATATGATTTTGTTTAGTTTCAGAGAACTCCAGAAACCCTTCCTTCCCCCGCATCGCCATCACGTGTACTTACCTCGTAGTAAGCACAAAATGTGCAGATCTAGACAGAAGTATGACTAGCAGATCAGATCCACTCTTTCCTAACAAACTTGTGACTCGAACGGGGCATAACATCATTCTAGATTATCCAGAAGAAGAAGAGGAAGTGATCTGCAACATTTTCACACATGATATGGATAATCTGGGATGCTACAACTGTTATGTCCCGTTCGAGTAGCAACTTTTTTACTAAGTTAGAAACACTAAGTTATCTATTATATACTAAAAGCAATATACAGTTCTAAACCGAGACACCACGTTGATCCACGTCATCAAAATTATTATGACAGTTAGATCTATTATTTGCGGCTGAGATTTAATGATTATAAAAGCGTTAACGTACTGCGTACGTTACTAATGTGTCGGCGCTGACACGAACCAGGGGGAAAAACAGCAACCCAACACGTACGTACACATACCACGGAGAAAAAGTCCAGCCCAGCACAACCGACCAAACCCATTCTTAACCGGTTGGCCCAAGCGATACGTTCCCGACCGAACCCGTACACGTACCAGCAAAAAACTGTCCATCCAGGACATCCGACGAAACCGTTCTGAACCAGCTAGTTGGTCCAAAGCCCGCATGTGCCTGGATATTGATTGTTGATCGCTGCATGTATGCAAGTTGTGTGATATAGCGTACGGGATAGGTGTGAAAGGCCTACTAAATAAACACGGGTTCAAATAAAATGGAAGTCCACAATATTTATTAAAATGATGCATGTAAAAAAATTACCAAACACGATACTTTACATGCCACATAATTTAGTTTCAAACACAAAAGAAGTATAATGCAAGAACGAAAAGAAATATAATTGAAATCTCATTGCCAATCTTAGGGCATCTCCAGCCATGTTAACCCCCAGCACAAAAAAAAAGCATAAAAAGTAGCAAAAACGGCGCAAAATCAAAACTTGGGTGAGGTCATTTATCAGCCGTAGCCCACCCAAGCAGCGAAAATGGGGGGCTTTTGCATGTAAAGTGGGGCAAAAGTAGGAGAGAGAGTCATCTTTGCATGCAAAGTAGGCAAAAGTAGGAGAAAAATTCCTTTTGGCATGCAAAACGGGGCATTTTGCCCCCCCCCCCAGGCCAAACCCAGCCCCTTGGGTTCGGCTTGGGTGCGCCGGCGCTAAAACGGCGCTATTTGGGCTCCTGGGGGCTGACTGGTAGAATTCGGCGCTAAAACGGCGTTTTTTGACACATAAAGTGGTCCTGGGGGCGTTGGGGGGGGGACGGCCGGAGATGCCCTTAGGATTGAGATGTTTAATATTATCTCCGCTCAATTCTATAAGGAAAATTAATTTTGGCAAGATACATTTTAAAATGAGTGAATATAGACTCATTTTGTACATAGATTCGCTCATTTTACTACATATGTTGTTAAAATTAAAACGGTAAGTAGTGTGTCTTATAAAAATGAACGCATGGAGTAGCAACAACCAACGAGATAGTATGAAGCTGAAAAAAAATTAAATAAGATCGATGCAGGTAAAGAAACTTCAAAGAAAGCTAATCCCAGTGCAATATGCATACTCTGAAAATTATTGCGCGATTACATGTGCCAATAGGTGGATGAGAAGAGGAAGATTTACAACCTATCATGTGTTGTTACATATCAATGTCCTTACACCATGTTGATCCATATCATACGAATTTTCTAGAGAGACAGATATGGATATCATGGCTAACGTATGCTGTCGTCGAGTACCAATCTTTCTTACATATACCTTAGCTGGTCCCGATCCAAAGAACGTCGATACAGATAAAACACCGGCGATGCTTTTGCAACGTGATCATCACCATGGCCTCTAGAAGATATGAGACGTCATGCCCTTTGTACTTTCTCTGTACCAGAGAGTTAGTTGAGTCATTGGGAAGTAAGTGAGCAATAGATAAGGGCTCACTGAGAGATGGGAAAAACTAAGGTCAATACTGATCGGTTGATGTAGTTTGCCATTAATATCGATTACTGCTTCTCAGTTTCCTCCATCAATCGTTGATTGACTTGAGAGGATCGTGTGTTAGGTGCAGAGTTTCCTCCTTAATTGATGGCATTCCATCAAAGGCGGAAAATAACTCCTACCCCAACAACTGTATGTGCATTATTGTTCCGATCACACCATTAACAACTTCATTGCTAATGAGTGGCAATTTAATATCATGGCATAATAATCTACTTCACATGAATACTATCACCTAGATTTTGGTATATACCGGTATTACATCTTGTACAAATGGAAATGGATTTGGATATGATAATGAAACAATCCGAGTAATGAATGAGATTTAGCCTGCTCATAGTCGGAGTAACTTGGTTAGTAACATGCACCTACATGCAATGCCAACTAGGTATTTTGGTGACAAGGAATTTTATTAAATAAGGAGAGTGTTGTGGTAACATATTATGTTACCATAACATCACACACCACAAGACAAAATGAGTCTATGTTGTAATTAATGAGGTTTTCTATGTTAACACACTTATTTACTACCCATTATGAAGGTACTAACATAGAGTCATATCACATACATGTTTCTACTCTATGTTACTCTCCATTATGAGTAGCCTTATGATAACCACGGTTACAAAAAATAGGCAAATAAGTAAATGCATTTAACGGGAGGGAATGGGAATTCGGGTAACCCGCCAGTAACCATGCTATTTCTATGTGTAAACAAATCTCTACAAACTATACATATGGCCATTAATGTGATGTTTTTGGAAATATCGTAATAATCATTGATCCAAAAATTAGAAGTTTCCAAAGCAGAAGATATTTCGGTTTATCATAATTTTTGTTTTGTTTATAAATATGTATTCTATTTTATTTATAATATAAATACATATAAATCAATAAAAATTTTGCTGGAATTTTAAACATACAAAATATGATTGCCCTCGCATTTGCGAGGGCCATCCTTCTAGTTTTACTTAATTACGAATATTTACTTAGTTCGGGTGTGTTTTTAGCTTATGTCTCTGTTGGACCTGCCGGGCGATGTCCGGGACTGGACCCCGCCGGGCCAGCACTGGGAGGTCCTTACTACCGGGACACGCGGCTTGGTGAGAAATCCGGGTGACGTGGTCGACCCGGATATTTTTTGGTGTCCATCGCATGGGCCACGCTCGGTGCGGAGAGTGTCGGCCCCTGAGGAGGTGGTACAACAACGTACCAGGAAGGAGGACAAACACGTACGTCGCTACATGTACTTGCTCGATGGGGAGTATAGCAACAATTGGTCGATTATTCGGATGGTTCCTTACCACGTGAGCTATGGTCCTGTGAGGGTTCCTTACCTATGGGCCCGTAGCACCCGCGACTCAGCACCCCGCGGCTTAGGACCCGGACGGAGTTAATTAGTTTGAGAGATGTTTTAATGAATATGTATAAGTGATGATATTATTACATCGTGATGTATTAGGGTTAAATAAAATGAACCCGAGCTATGTAACTCTTGGTGTGTATTATCATACGTTTAAATATTTCATCATTGTTGCATTTATAATTGAAATGAGGATCTGTAAGATATAGTTACTCTTTTTCGGACTTGTTTAGATATTAGTACCATTAGCTGTTATCTATAAGCAATTTTGATGAAATGGATGCTATTAGCTATATTTTTATTAGATTATATGCAATTGTTGCGAACTGATGAATTTGATGCTATTTGCTATTTTTTGTCATGGCGAGACGTCCCCATGGTTCGCGTGTAACCGGCGGTGGGCGTGGCGTCGTCACGGTCGAAGAAACCCCTGTACGTGGTGGACGTCGATCTGGACGTCCACGTGAATCGCGTACAAATGGATCGCGTGCATCGAATGCATGTGGTGGTGGCGCCATTGTCATTAAGGAGGAGGAAGCGACGCCTTCTACTCGCGGACGTGGACACGGACGCGGAGCATGGGGACATCAAGCGCAGCAAGGGGGGCAAAGCGCGGTGCCAAGGGGTCAACACGCCGTAAACGGCGTGGCGCTGTTGCTGCAGAGGAGGAGGAGGAGGAGGAGGAGCCGGAGGAGGCTGCGGCGGAGGAGGAGGCTGCGGCGGCGGAGGAGGAGGAGGGGGACGGTCTCCGGCTACCGGAGTTCTACGTCCACGTGCTCCAGCCAGAGGAGAACAGACTCCGTCTTCCGGAGAAGATATCGGCGATCCTCCTCGGGCGCAGGGGCGGGCCCAATAGTTTCACCCTCCGGTTAGAGGGTTGTGACAACGGGCCCGTGCGCGTTGTTCTGCAGCGACGTGGCGATGGCGTCTACCTGCGCTATGGGTGGGGGCAGTTCGCGCGCATGCACAAGCTAAATGTGGGCAACATGCTCACATTCAGGTACTACAAGGACGAGGAGTCCCACGTGCTGGAGGTAAAGATCTTCGACGGCACCTTAATCCGCCCCCTTTGCTGCAAGGATGGCTCGTCTGAGAGCAGCTCCGACTCCGAGTCTGACTCCGGCGAGTCTAGCCCGAGCAAGGCTGGCTCCGACGCCGAGGGCAAGGGCAAGGCTGCCTCCGACGCCGATTTGTGGTATATATGTTTATGTCGATCTATGCTTACGTACTTATGTCGCTCTATATTTTCGTACTATGTCTAGATATGTCGAACTATGTTTTCTGTCAAACTATGTTTAAATTATGTCTTGTGTCGAACAATATTTGTATTCGTGACAGATTATATATTTATGTTATTGTTTATTTTCATCTGTGTTTTTGTGCGATAATTTTTCATCTTTCTTAATATAAACGTTTAGTTCAGAGATCGGGAAAACATATAAGAATATATAGAATTTCTAATCTAGCTCAAAGGACACGAAAACAGCTATTAAAAAAAACCTTTTGCCCCAATTGGTGTTACCAACCGGGGTAAAAGGGGGCCGGCCTGCTCGCGGTGCAGAGCCCACGTGGGCCGTGCCTTTTACCCCGGTTGGAAACCCAACCGGGCCATAAGGGGGCCTTTAACCCGGGTTTGAGGAACCCGGTTGGGAAGCCGGGGCATTAGCCCCTTACCAACCGGGGCTAATGTCCCGTTTTCCACTAGTGTTTTAGCTAGTCGATGTCCTACGCGCGGAGAAAAAAATTATTTGTCATTTCGTATACGGTTACTCACGTCCTCCATCGATCGCCGTCAACGGCTTGCACTCGTGGCCTCCACCGCCGACACAAAAAACCGGCTCTGTTATCCTACCTCAACAACAACGTCATGTCATGACTGCCCCTGGCGCGGCAAGACAAGACAACGAGATTCTTACTACCCGAGACAGACGTCCTACTAGGTCGAGTACGGTGGGAGATAGATAACACACCTCTAGACCGTTTCCTTAGTGCGGGCGAAAGAAAAAAAAAGCGTGTGCCAAATGTACTTGCCGCCGATCTACAACATCAGGGCATGGAATCCCGCTCAACCACACACACCCCAATGTCATGACATCTGACATATTATAATGCCTCGATAATTCGAGCACCGAGACAGAGAGCTATGTTCATCCATTAAAGAAGGAGGTGTGGATGAAACAAAGGGGTACGGGTAGCGTAAGGAATGTAGGCAACAGACATATATAGATGATCCATTATCGTCGGAGGACTAATCCGGATTCAAATTTACTGAATGGTACCACTTTACGCATATAGCACGTAAATCTACCATATTTTGCGTACGAATTCGCAGAAAAGACTAATCCGGGATTGATCAAGAATTGATACCGAATCTGACAAGTGGGCCTCATTAATTTGGCTGGCGTGGACAACACATTAGCAATTTTCTGAGCTGGACCAGGTCCCCACATGTTAACCGAATTAAAAAAAAATGAAAAAGTGAAGAAGTCAACCCAATTGTGCTCGTGCGGGTCTTCCTCGCCCAATGCTCTCACGGAGGCCATGGTGAAGCTGACGGCCGGCGTCGATCCCGAGGGGAACGGCTACCTGCCGGCCGAGACCAGCCGGCTTGCGCTGCTCCTCCCCTCCAAAGAGATTAGGATCCTCCCCTCCGGTGTCTTCTCCGAGTCCGGTCGAGTGCCGCAGATGTGAATTCAATTCCGGTGAAGTCGCCACATTCTATCGCGCCTCTGGGACGTCCGCGGTCCGCTCCGCCTCGACACCGGAGGATACTCCACCTCTGCTGCCCAAGCTCGTGTCGTTGTATGCGACGAGCACGCCATCGCTGAACCGCCGCACGCCGGCAAGGGAATTGAGATTTCCCGTACGCCTCCAGCCTGTGCGCGAGGAGCAAGCAATGGCGGTCACGAGTTCCAGCAAATAGCACGCTGTAGAGGCAGCGAGTTCGCCATGGGT
Organism: Alopecurus myosuroides; assembly: GCA_028641055.1. Lineage (NCBI taxonomy): Eukaryota > Viridiplantae > Streptophyta > Magnoliopsida > Poales > Poaceae > Alopecurus > Alopecurus myosuroides. Next base: position 337,529,589 of record CM054061.1, read on the forward strand.
GCCGCCACTCAGCACGTCTCTGTGCTTGGCCGACGAGCACGTCTGCCCCTTGCCTATGCGCGAAGAGCACGTTGTGGCGGCAGTGAGATCCAGCGAGGAGCACGCCATTGCGGCGGCGAGTTTACCATGGGCGTCGCTGCTCAGCATGTTGCCGTGGTTGCCGATCTGATCCGCCCCCAGCGCCTGTGTAGATCAGCGAGACATAGACAGTGGAAAATAAAGATGTGACACTGACAGGTGGTACCCACGTCCACCTCAGCGGAATTTTTTCCGTGCTTGCCGCATCAGCCTGACTGGTGGGTCCCGTCTAAGTAGTTTCAGTGTCAATTCGTGCTTAATTTGTGATCGATCTATTCAGCGAATTTGTACGCAAAATATGGTAGATTTACGTGCTATATGCGTAAAGTGGTACCATTGAGTAAATTTGAGTTGTAAAGTGGCAGATTTATGCTAATTTCTCCTACACGAGTGTCAAATGGGCAAAGACTCGGACATTACATTTCTGGGGATTCGTATGATGAAGATGGTGATGTTATTCAAGTAATGACTCCAAAGAAGTTTATTAGAGGGAAGATTCCAAAATATGTAGAGTCCGTTTTTGAACAAGTAACAGTTCTGTTAAAAAAAAGTTTGCGGAATACCTTTCAAGTTATCTATTATTGATTTTTGGAAAATATAAAAAATATCGAGCCGAAGAGGACTTGGAGATGGTGCCCGAGGGCACCATACCATGCCTGGGCCACGCCTGGCTATGGTGTGGGCGCCCCGGAGCCCCTCTCCGACTCGTTTAAGACCTGGACTTTCCTTTCGTTATGCATATTTTTTTATATTTAATCCCCCGGACCCCCCCAGGTCCGTATATCGTTTTCTCGTCGTCTTTCTGTTTCTACCAGGATCTAGAGCTACGATGTCCTCTTCCGGACCTCCCAAAGACAGTTTCTTTGTGAACGTCGTCAACCCATACATGAACGAGTTGAAAATGCATCCCAAGGAGATACTGCTGAAGGATGGGGTGGTGCAGATAGAAGATGTTCGGGGCTCTAAAGGAGAAGGCACTGGAAGCTAGGATGGAAGAGCCGGAGCAAAAAGTCCTTAGGTAGAAGAAGATGGCGGAGCATGAAGTGGACATCATCCACAGGACAAAGAAAGAACTGGTCGCTGAGCACAGGAAGGAGACTTTAAAGCTTTGGGAGGATATCTTCTCACTCACCGAAACCACCAACAAATTACAATCAGAACTCTACAATGTGCAGAATCAGAACTGTGAGTATGAGAACAGGTTTAAACGTATAAGCTTTGCTGCTAGTTTCAGGATATTGGAGACCAAGACATCATTTCTTGATGGAGAGCCTCTACCTTGGAAGTATGATGAGGAAAAAGACTCACCACCACCACCACCACCGAAGAATTAATTCATCATTGGTATTGGCATCCCCTTGGCTTGTTCCAATCTTGGGGGAGTGCCGCGGTATCACACCGTTATCTTTCACCTTTTTACCTTTTAGTAGAGTCATATCATGAGTAGAGGAAATATCTTATTGTATGGTTTGTAGTATGGAAGTATCACTCTTTAGTTGGTTATCGTTGTATCCGTTGGTTTGAGTTGCCATTATGAAATATTAATGAGAAGTTCCATCATCGTCTACACTTTATTTTAGCTTTCAATTTCTGTTATATGGTTGATCTTGTTATTAGTATTGGTATCGATATTGGAGCATCAAGTTAATCTAGTTGGGTTTTGGCAAACTTAGCATTGGTGAGTAGCAACAATACAGACTTGAGTAGAAAAGAGGGAGTTTCATGTAGATATATTGTTCCATGATCTTTCTTTCTTCTTATCCCATAAGCTTAGTATTCTCAAGTAAGATTGTTTGTACTTTCAAGGAAGCTTTCGTAATTTATTTTGACATATATATGGTTGTTTGTTTTCCCTCAACTCTTATACCTGCTATCCAACCTTGCTAGCAAAAAACCTGTACTGAGAGGGAAATACTTCTTGTGCATCCAAACCTTGAGCCCAAAACCATTCCATTTGTGTCCACCATACCTACCTATATGTGATATTTAACCGCCACTCCAAGTAAATTGCTTGTGTGCTACCTTTAAAACCTTACAAATTACACCTGTTTTGTGTTCCTGTTTTAGCTCATGAGGACGCAAATAGAGAATCTTTATCTCACTTGTTGATTGGAGTTTACACACCTGGACTAGTGGCTTCATCCGCTTATCCAAATACTAGAAGAGCTGGCAGCGGTGTGCTCAGCCCCAAATTAGTACAACAAATTCTCTGCTCTATTTACACCCCTTATTTATCAGTCAAAGTATAATTGTGTAAACAAAAGAGAAAGAGGGATGACCTTCTACACCAGTTGCGTCCTTCAATGGGAACCGATCTAGTGAAGTCTAGTTGGCTTGTGACGTACTGTATTTTATGTTTGCCATTTGTTGATATAGACATACACACCTCTCTAAAAACTAGACACTCCTCCATGGTATGTGATTGTTGGGAGGCACCCGGGGATTCGGTTATCTATCGTTTGTGTAAGAAAGGTTGGGAGTAGTGTCAAACATTTTATACCTTTGTATATTAAATAAAAAGCTCTAGCACATGAGTTAATCCCTGCTTCCCTCTGCGAAGGGCCTATCTTTTACTTTTATGTTGAGTCAGTAAACCTTCTTCGTTCTGTCTTAAGCAAGCATTTGAGTTGGTGTGATCCATTCATCTATATGTAGATTTACTCAATCATGTCTTTTATTTTTCCTTGTTTAGTACGAATCTTTTATCTGTTTGAATACCACTTTGAAAGTTATCAATGATTGCAAAAAAATTGTTATGATTGAGTATGTTAAACTTTGCAAATATAATCTCTAATATAAAGACTCTGGTTGAAAGATGAGTACATTGTTAATTGTTCCCTGACCAAGAACAAAGTTTTCCTTCACAAATTCTGATTCTCTTTTTGCACCTTTATTGTGACTCCATTTACTTGTTTCAAGTTAAATTATATGAGAAGGACTTACTTACTAGAATCACTAGTGTATTGATAGTCGTGATGCTTCTTGTCCGTATTTTATATATCAACACCTCACTCCATAAACCTATGGTCATGTTTAGCGAGTTCAGTTTCGCTTGGAGACAAGCGAGGTCTAAGCTTGGGGGAGTTGATGCATCACTATTTTATATATTTATTTTCTGTTATTCATCGATATATTTCATGTTATGATACATTACTTATGTTATTTCATCTTATTTTGCATGTTTCGTAATTTTTGGAGAATAAACACCGGGACCAGGAATCTGATGGAAAAAACACCGTCAGGACACCCGATTTCAGAAGATCAGAAGAAGAGGGCAAATACCGGAGAAGTCTTAAAAGTCCCGAGGAGGAATCCAATCAGAAGGGCACCCGGAGGGGTTCCACTAGGGGCCCACACCACCAGGTGGCGCCCCCTGGTCGCGCCTGGGGGTGGTGTGGCCCCCTAGCCCACTTTCGGGCCCCCCCTTTCACGTACTTGACCCCCAGGGAACCCTAAGCCCAAAAACATTGTCGAAGAATTATTCCGCCGCCGCCTCGGGGTGGAAAACAATAGAGAGAGAAAAGCTCTCCGGCAGGGAGAAATCTGCCGGGGAAATTCCTCCCTGAAGAGGGGAAATCATCGCCATCGTCACCGTCATCACCCCGGGCTTCATCGATATCATCATCATCATCATCCACATCACCATCACCGTCACTGTACACCTTCATCCGTCTTTAACAATTAGGGTTCCTTATTTTTGTTTTCCACTAGATCTCTCTCCCGGTGTGGATTACTTGTTAGTAGTTGATGCTTTTGAGATTTATCGGTGTTTGCACTTTATGACCAGATTGTTATTATCCATTATATCACCTCTGATTATGATCCATATGATGTCTCTTTATTAGTTTGTTTAGTTCTTGAGTACATGGGAGAAGTCATGATGTTAGTAGTGAAGTTATGTTGAAGTAATATCTAGTGGTTTGGTATTTAAGTTTTGGTGCTATTCTTCTAGTGGTGTCATGTGAACATCGAATACATGATACTTCGCCTTTATGGGCCTAGGAGGATGAATTGTGTGTTTGGCTACTAATTGTGGGGTTGCCGGAGTGACAGAAACATAAACCCTCGTTAGGAAATCAATGCACGGGGGAGAGTAGGATCCCGGAGTTTTAAGATTGCGGTTAGATTTATCTTAATTAATTTCTTGTATTTGCGAATGCTTACGAGGGGTATAATCACAAGTATGTGTTAGTCCTAGTTGGGCGGTGCATTAGCATAGGTTCACCCACACAGCATTTAACGAACCAATAAATATTAATCAACTGTATGAAGCGAAAGCACTTGACGAGATTCCAATGTGTCCTCAAGAACGTTTGGTAACCATGAGTGAAACAACCAGCTTGTCCTTTGCTCTCAAAAGGATTGGGCCACTCACTGCAATTATTACTACTGTTATTTATTTACTCGCACTTTATTTATCTGTTATATCCAAAACAACCAAAAACCTGTTTGTTAGTGTTTACAGCTTATGCTCCTCGTTGGGTTCGACCCTCTTATTTATCGAAAGTACTACGATACACCCCCCCTATACTTGTGGGTCATCACTGTTGTTTTAAGATATTAATATGCTTAATGTAAACTTGCTGGTTTAGTAGAGTAAAATAATTAATGGTTGGTCTAAAAGCTTGAAACTGTGCGACACTCAAATAACCAGTTGGTAGGATAATGGTATATGACTTCCTTTGCTGATAGCAATTGCAATGGCTTTTTGTTACGCGCTACGGTCGGGGTAGCTAACAGTGAGTTGTCACTCCCACGGACCCTCTTGGAGTGATTTTCATTATGCCTTGTAAGATCATGATTTTAGTTGTAATAGTTTAACTTGTGAGTTCTATGTTGCGGTTTTCTGGCACTTCCACCATCCATATTTGCTAGCCTCTTCGATACTGTGCATTGCTCATTCTCACATTGAGAGGTTGTGCAACTTGGCCAGTGCATCCAAACCCCGTGGGAGAACTTTGTTCTTCTACACATAAGTCACAAATTATCTTCCTCAAAACAGGCACCATAACTACCTACCATGGAATTACCATAGCCATTCCGAGATAAAGTGCCATACAACATTCATCTTCATTATGTTACTTGATGTCATGCTTCGTTGTTATTTTGCATACTGCTACACTGGCAGGAGCATTTAGTTTTATATACAGCAGAGATATTTGAGTTGAGTTATGAGTACTAAAAGTGTGATGATTCATTGTAAAATAGAGTGTTGCCCCTACGAGTCAGGTTATATATTAGAAAATAATAAAGAGAAAAAGCCCCCTAAAAGGGCCAAAGAGAGATAATAAAGAGAAAGGGGGTAGCATTACTATCATTTATTCCACACTTGTGCTTATTTAGCACCAATAATTCAGTTTGGAGAGAGTTTTCATATTATGACTTGCATAACTATGTGGGAAATTTTCGTTATAGGACTTGGCTTGTATATTCCAACGATGAGCCTCCTCAAAACTGCTCTAGGTCTTCGTGAGAAAGCAAGTTGGATGCACCCCCCACTAGTTCCATTGGAGAGCTTTCATACACACACAACTCTATGTGCATCCATTATGTGGCAATCACTACTACTTGCATAACTTAGATTATAAGACTTCCTCTTGTGTAATGATCACTTTCAGTTGTGTGAGACTTTATTCCATTTACCATCCAAACCCCCCATAATGTTATTTTATCCATAACATCCTGGTGCCAGAGACCAATACAGAACGATTGCTTGTTTTGAGTGCACAAATATCTTAATTATATTCCTACGGGCATAATGTTGTCGCTTGACTTGATCCTAACAAGAGTTTTTGTAAGATTTTTATGCCTTGGATGATTATATTGTTGTTCTCAAAGCTTAAATCATCTTTAATAAACCTTGCATGGTTGATTGTATTTTAGTATTGATTCATTGAAAAGTTTTACATTGTTCTTCCTAATGGTTTATACATTATTCTATTTGATATCAACTATAAACCATAGCCCTTATTCATTTGATCCTAGTTTACATTCTTTACATTACTATGATGATCAAGTTAATGTTGGTAGCATGTCACCTCACAAATTATTTATTTGTTTTTATCGTTTAACTACTCGAGGACGAGTAGGAACTAAGCTTGGGGATGTTGATACATTATAAACGTATCCATAATTTATGATGTTCCATGTTGTTTTCATACTAGATGCTACATGTTTCCTATACACTTTATGCCATAGAGCCAGTTCTTGTTTTCTGCAGTTTTTTACTTCAGGAAAGTTGTTCTGGAAATATTCTAGGAATTGGAGGATTCGAAAACCAAATGTCTTAGAAATCCGTCGCGCACACGGAGTTAGGAGGGGGGCCACAAGGGCCCCACACCATAGGGCGGCGCGGCCCCCTCTGGCCGCGCCCAAGGGTGGTGTGGGCCCCCTGGCTGCCCACCGACGTTGCCCTCTCGCTTATATATGCCTCTTCACGGGTTAAATCTAGATGCCCAAGCCTTTTCCACCAAAAACGTACGCAGCCGCTGTCATCGTCAACCCTAGTTCGGGAGAGTTCTAGAGCTCTCCGCGGCACCCTGCCGGGAGGGGAATTCATCACCCGAGGGCTCTACACCACCATACCCACCTCCGAAATGATGCGTGTGTAGTTCATCCTTGGAGTACAGGTCCATAGCAATAGCTAGATTGTTGTTATCTCCTCTTTATGCCTCATGTTTAGATCTTGTGAGCTGCCTAACATGATCAAGATCATCTTATTGTAATGCTACATGTTGTGTTTGCTGGGATCCGATAAATATTGAATGATATGTCCAATGATTATCAATCTATCATGTTTTATTCATGTGTATGTTATTTATGATCTTGCATGCTCTCCGTTGCTAGTAGATGCTCTGGCCAAGTAGATGCTTGTAACTCCAAGAGGGAGTATTTATGCTCGATAGTGAGTTCATGACTCCCTTTTACTCACGCTCGAGTGACAGAAACATAACGGGTGGGGGATGTGTTGTTGCCATTAGGGAGAAAACAACGATGTTTAATTATTTATATTACACATTTTTCTTAATGCGATTATCTGTTGCTTGCAAATTAATACCCAAGGTTTGCTCGAATAACATTCTGAGGGTGGATTATTAGTCATAGATGCAGCTGGATAACGGTCTATGAATCTTGTTGTAATTCCCGCATGAATCACATAGTAATCATCATGTCATGCATATGCACTATGGTGCAGCCTTTATATCTGTCAACTGCCCAGTTGTAATTTGTTTACCCAACATGCTATCTATCTGTTTTGGAGATACCCCACTAGTGAACTCTGGACCTCTGTCCATTTCCTTTATACTGATAATACAACCACTACATTCACTGTTTTCATATTGTTGCTACTGTTTTCCTACTGCCATCACTGTTCTCTTTTCATCTACTTCAAACAAGTACTGTTTTCCACACGATATGTTTACCCTCTTTGTTTTCAACAAAACCGGTGAGTAGACAACCTCACTGCTTTGTTGGGGCAAAGTGATTTTATTGTGATGTGTAGGTTCTACGTTGCTGCTGAACAGGTAGTGCGCCCTGCCAACATCAGCTGCATCAACCTTCGGAAGTGATTTCTTTCTCCTACTGGTCGATTCAACCTTGGTTTTTTCTGAGGGAAAACTTGCTGCTGCACTCTTCACACCTTACACTTGGGGTCTCCCAACGAGTGCAAGCCCCGCACCATCAGTCATCCCCAGATTTTCTTTCTTAAACGTTTTGCTGCGCAACCCCCCGAGTATATCGAGTGCGACTACGGATGGGAGTCACCCCAAGATTTTCTATATGAAATATTTTTCTACACAGCCCTCGAGTGTATTGAGTGCGACTACGGTTGGGAGTCACCCCAAGATTTTCTGTCTTAAACATTTTGTTGCGCATCCCTCGAGTGTATCGAGTGCGGCTATAGCTGCGCAGCCCCTGAGTGGCTGGGAGTCACCACAAGATTTTATGTCTTAAACATTTTGCTACGTAGCCCCTGAGTGTATCGAGTGCGATTACGGACGGGAGTCACCCCAAGATTTTCTGTCTTAAACGTTTTGCTGCGCAGCCCTCGAGTGTATCTTTGGATTCGGTTGAGGCTGCGACTAACTTCATAACTATAACTGTAAGGTAGAAAAACAAAAATTCCTCGGTGCAGAGGGGCAATATTTGACTTGTTCGATAGAGATACATAAATGGCTAAGATAGCCTTATTTTAAATTGTACTGGAGAATAAACTCTTATGCGTAAAAAGACGTAGCTACGAGACGTTCCACGAGTTCTTAAAGGAGTTTCATTCCTTGTTTTCCTTGAGCTCGTGTACGCCGTCTTCGAGTGCCTCTCTTGTGACATATGGTCCTGATGTGCTCCAAAGGACTGTGAAATTTTGTTGAACTCGATGTCAGAGTTGTTTGATTTTTTGTAATTTCCTCGCATTGTGATAACTCCCATAGGTCCTGGCATTTTAACCAGTAGGTACGCATAGTGGGGTACTGCCATGAATCTCACAAACGTTGCTCTTCAAGTATCGTGTTGTACTGTGATGGCCAGTCGACTACTTTGAAGTCGAGCTTTTCTTTCATGTAGTTTATGCGTTCCCCAAAGACTACCTCGAGTATTACTGTACCCAAGGGTTTTACTGCTTTTCCAGGTACGATCCAATGGAATGTGTTTTATGAGTGCCTTATATTGCTTATTGGTATATTCTTCTCCTTCAGAGTCTCTTCAGAGATGATATTAATTCCACTTCTTCCATTCATGAATACTCAGACTCAAATCATAGCCTATAATTTGTGCCTCGAGTACCAATGCTTCTTTTCCTAGGAAGGGGAGTCGAAGTGGGTGATCAGATCAAGAGAGGTAATTCTCTTGTCGGACCAGCCTAAGAACTCGGGTGTCGCATGGGGTAAAATTTTTGGTAGGTTCACCTATCTGGTTATGAGCTTTTGGCTTCGTTTGGACGGGGCGCCATTCTGAATCATGTAAATTGTCCCCTTAGGTTCCGGGTACTGGTCTTCCTCTGGGTAGCCCACTCTATATTGCTGATGTATTGTTGCAGCTTGCTATGCTCTTGGTACTCCTTGCGCTGGAGGTTGCGCCTGAGGTTGCACTGCTGCTGGTCCTGGAGGAGGTGGTGGCGCCCCGATAGCTAGTGCTCCTGGGACTGCCGGGAATCCTGCTTGTTGCGCCTCCACTACAAGAAATGTGTTGATACATGACGTTCTCATAGCGACGATGGAAGAAAACGTCATAAAGTTATGACGATTTCAGAGAAGATCGTTATAGACCGTTTGAAGGGATCAAAAACCTATAAAATAACGACGATTTGAGACAAAACGTCGTAATTTTATTAAATGAAATCGTCATAGACGATGGTGGCCCTATTCTTTAACTGATCACGACGAATTTAAATCGTCGTGACAACCTAAATGTGGATGCGTTTATATGACTGGACGAACATGTCATCAATTCTGCCTACGTGTCATATCTACTGGATGGCCATATCATCAATTTTGCATATGTGTCATCTCTACTGCCACGTGTTCGAATATGTGTCTACCACGCGGGACCAGCAAGGCACTCCTAGAATACTGACTGATCTGCCATGCGGGCCCTCCGAGTAACTGAAATTTGAGCTCTCCTTTTTTTATTGAGGGCTCAAATTTGCAATTTGTATATGCGTGTGTGTATCATCAAATTAGTGAACTATTGAGTAAAAGCTGCAAAAATAGGCTCACCAGGATTCGAACATGGAACCTCCGGTGCTCACAGGCGCACGCAAGCCACTGGACCATCAATCCGTTCTTGTAACTACTGGGCTCAAATTTTCAATCTGTATATGCGTGTGCGTATCATCAAATTAGTGAATTATTGAGTAAAAGCTGCAAAAATAGGCTCACCAGGATTCGAACCTGGAACCTACGGTGCTCACAGGCGCACGCAAGCCACTCGACCATCAATCCGATCTTGTAACTACTGCGCCCTCAACCTACTTGAGGTGATATTCGACATGGACTTGGGCCTCGGTGGGAAAAATTGGTGGGACTTGGGCCGAAATTCGACCTGGGAAGAGATTCCTGCTGTGGGCTCTGAAAGCTAGCTCGTTGGGCTAGCTTAAAAAAATCTCGTTTTTTTCCTGTTTTCATTATCTATAATTTGATTTTGACTTCCAAATTGACCGAAATCAATTTTATAAAATGTCGGATATATACTGAATAGGGGTATATCAGATGGTAGTCAAAAGTGCCGGATTACCAGGGTGGCCCAAGTGGTAGTGGGCTATGGTCCATTGGGCGGCCCAGTAAGCTGACGCGCAGAAGCCGGATTCTAGAAGGACCCGGATCACGGCCCACGTGATCTGGCTTGGAGGAGAAGTCGGATTCCTTACTTTCCAAGTTAGAAGTTATCGTAGTCTTCTAGGTTTCCTACTCTGTATGCCCTAACCCGGCTATTATATAAAGCCGTACGGGAGATAAGATGTATACACAAGAAGCGATAGGCTAACTCGCCGGGAAGTTGATCCTCAGCGAATAGCTAAACAGAACCTCACATTGTAATTGTGTACACAGGCTTTAGCCCTGATTAGTGAGATTACAGGAGTAGGGACGCCGTATTATTACGACGTACCGAACCTGGGTAAACCCTGTGTCTTTGTCTTCAACGCGATCCCGTTTCCCCACGTCTCTACCCGTAGTCTCATGGCACCCCCGTCTATGAAAACTACTACGATGTCTCGACAGTTGGCGCCCACCGTGGGGCTAACGACGTCAGGCGTTAAGTTCCGATCTGGGATACTCGGCGGAATCGGCAGTTCCATAACTGTCGGAAGCCTGGAGTTCGACGACGACGTCGGACGCTTCCTCGACAATGGATCCTACATACCGGCGCAAAATCATCTGGTAAGTGCCTGCGTGTTACCGATCGGATCTGCTAATATCTTCATCGGACTAACTGCAGAGGCCATGGGGTTTTGCGGTGGAAGCAAATTTTTCCCACCCGCCCTGTACCCAGTCGAAGATGACTATGATACCGGATTTTGCTCAGATCGCCGACACAAAAGTGATTCATATTTTATCGGTATGGTGCAATCCGAAGTCGCCGAAAACACGGATGGTGGAAATCCCGTGCAAGAGGCAGACAACAGCACACCCACCACAGAGGTGGAAGATCCGACACCCGTCAACGTGGCGATGAACTCGGAAGCTGACTCAGTACTAGACGCCATTGAGGTAAGATTAGAGTCAGAAACCGGATCGGATGAATTCGATTCCGAAGATGAAGATGAAGACACTTTCGAAAAGAAGGTAAAATCTCTTCAAGAGGGCTTCCATGAAGTGCTAATGGAAAAACCGGCTGAAACCACGGATGCCGGCAGCCAGGAAAGCCCTAAAACCCCTCCGCCAGAGGAAGAGAGAGAAGACGGAGAAACTTCTCCGATATTTTCTAACGTCAAGGAATTGACAGAGGATGAACCTGTCAAAAAGCCTCCCTCTTCCAAGAAAAAGCACAAGGCCGCTAAAAAGGTCCAGTACAAACTCCGGAAGAAAAAATCGGCTGATCCAGCCGACGAAAACCTGGAAGTAGGGGATGCAAGCGGAATAAAGCCCGCGGAGAAGAAAACCAAGGAAATCCTTGTTCCAACAATGACTGAACAAGAAGAACAGGATCTGTTACAAACGCCAGTGGGACCAAACGAACCCCCTGAGATGCTGGAAGCGAGGAGACGAGCTTTCCAATGGCAGTAGCAACATCTACTCAGATCTCGTGAACACCTCCAAAAAACCCAGGATGACATCAAGCTCATCAAGGAAGAAATCGAGGAGTACGAGAGAAAGAATAGATCTGCTATAAAACCTAAAAGGTTACCCGGAATCGTAAGACCGGAAGTACTGCCGCCAAAGGAAAGGTTTCATAACCCATCGTGGCAAAAGCATGTAAACGGCAAGGATGCCAGAGGCGAACCAATATACAAAACCGCAGCAGAAAACGCGGAAGCAGCGTTCGCCATCCTCAACAATGACTTGTACTCCAACAGCGAAAAACTCCAAGGGGTGTATGCTTTCCTAGGAAAAGCATTGCAACAACAACAGCGGGGCCAAGAGCGATCAGGGAAGTTGCATGACGACTCCGCCCTATGCAAAACAGCTACTTGCGCCGCTGGAGCACCTGGACCGGAAGAACCTAGAGATTCAAACAATTCAAAGGATAAAAAAGCGGATCCAAGAAAAGACAAGAAAAATCCCGACAATAGGGATGAAGCGTCTAGAACCGGATCCCATCCCCCGAAAGGTGTACTCAAACCCCACGATCAGGAAGAAAAATACCGGAATGACGGCAAAGCAATGCCACCTCCGAGGCGCCCAGCTGAGAAGGCTGGAACACATGATGTACCTCACAGGCATGAGAGATCTCGGACACCTCCTAAGGATAAAGAAAGGCACATGAGTAGAACTCTGCCTCATCCAAAAGGGCGTGATCTCGGAAGAAATAGAAACGATCCCGGAAAAGCGCGTCCGCGCAACAATGGAAAAGAAAGGAGCAGATCCCCTTCTGTCCATTCAGCCGGAAGGTATTCCGCACACATGGATAGGGCGGAAAAGGATGATCTATACTTTGGACCTAAGTGTTTCACCGAGAGGATCCGAAGGATAACCCTACATTCTGGCTTTGCCAAGGTCGGTCCAACGTACCAGAAATACACCGGCAGTACAAACCCGGATACCTGGCTCTCAGACTACTATACAGCCGTCCAGATTAACAATGGGACAGACCTGGAAGCTGTAAAGTTTCTTCCCCTAATGTTACTGGATGGAGCCAGAGATTGGATCAATGGATTGCCATCAAGAACTGTCGACAGCTGGGATGATATGGTTCGAGTATTCACTCAGCATTTCCGGGGAACGTACAAACGCCCGAACAGCATCAACCAGCTGAACCGTTGCACCCAATTCGAGGATGAACCATACGTGGATTTGATCTCCAGATGGACTGCAATGAAGAATAGTTGTTCTGGAGTAACTGACGTACAGGCAATGCATGCTTTCGTCAATGGCCTAAAACCCGTACTTGTACCGTTCATGGTTGGTTCCAAACAGCACAAGGATCTCGGATCTATGCTTACAACCGCCAATGAACACGCTGCAGCCGAAGACGATATCAGAGCAAGAGGCGGCAATATCGATGCACTGATACTAGCCAAGAAAAATCCTCGCCCTGAGAAAAAAGGAACTTCAAATGCAACAACAAAACCCAAAGAAGTTAACATAGCCTTTGGAAGTGAAAAAGGGAATAGATGGAAAGGACGCAGTTCAGAACCAATCAACTACACTAAATAAGAGTGGGAGAAGATTAAGTCAGAACCCTGCGTCCACCATTCGCAATTTGGGAAACCCACCCATACGAACGCGCAATGCCGGCTGAATAAGCACATGAAAGGCAGCGCAGGATCCGGAAATAAGGGGAAGAATTCCAAAAGGAAATTCTCCAAACAAAAGCCAGAAGCTGAGAAAGAAGACAGTGAATCGGACACTGATGAAAAGATCCAGGAACAACAGCGAAAAGGCGAACCGAAATTTCCGAGAGTTGATGGAGAGGCACTGTTAACGTTCTTAGCAACTCCGTCAACAAAGGTGGCAAAAAGAACGCTTCGAGAAATAAACGCGGTTGTTCCGGCAACCCCGAAATTCTTGAAGTATTCGAACACACCAATTACCTAGGATCAGTCTGATCATCCCGGGAACATCCCTGAACCCGGCACACAAGCTCTTGTTGTAAGCCCTATTGTCCAGAACACTAGGCTAAAAAGAGTGCTGATGGATGGAGGATCCAGCATTAACATAATGTATCTGGATACGCTGAAGCATCTGAAAATCTCCGAGTCCCAGCTCAATTACAGCAACATACGCTTCCATGGCATTGTTCCTGGCAGATAAGCACGATCCCTAGGAGAAATTTCCCTAAATGTCACCTTCGGAGAAAAAGACCACTTCCGTCAGGAAAAAGTATCCTTCGAGGTGGTGCCGTTCGAAAGCGTGTATCACGCAATACTCGGACGTACAGCTTTCGCCAAATTTATGGCAAGATCATGTTATATCTATAACAAGCTGAAGATGCCAGGGACCAAAGGAGGAGTCATCACCATAACGGGAGACTATAAGCTGGCAAACGAGCTGGAAAAAGAAAACGCCCTTTGCGCTCAGAGAGTTATAGCAAAGGAAGAACTGAAGGAGCTGGCTAAGGAGGTATCGCCGACAGAAATGCCGGTAGGAAAAGAAACCCGGAAGCCAGCAGATAGCTTCAAGGCGTCCGAAAATACGAGACAGGTAATCTTAGATCCAAACGATCCGACAAAGTTTTTCGTAGTAGGTACTGGGATGACCGACAAATAGGAAGGCGAGCTCATCAAGTTCCTCCGTGAGAACTGGGATATTTTCGCCTGGTGTCCGGCTGACATGCCAGGCGTACCAAGGGAACTTGCTGAGCATCAACTCAAGGTGATTCCAGGCTCCAAACCCGTCAAACAAGGTCTCCGTCGATTTGACGGAAGAAGACGGAAGGCTATTGGCAAGGAAATTATCCGGCTTTTAGCAGCAGATTTCATCCAGGAAGTAATCCACACTGAATGGTCTGCAAATCCGGTATTAGTACCGAAGAAAGACACTACTTCTCTTAGAATGTGTATAGATTACACCGGCTTGAACAAACTGTGTCCAAAAGATAGGTTCGCGTTACCGCGAATCGATCAAATAATAGATGCCACCGCAGGCTCTGAGCTTTTATGCTTTTTGGATGCTTATTCCGGGTATCACCAAATACGCATGAAAAAGGAAGATCAAATCAAGACTTCTTTTATAACCTCGTACGGGACGTATTATTACGTAACCATGCCATTTGGCCTGAAGAACGCAGGTGCAACTTACCAGCGTTGCATGCAACGTTGTTTGCATAGTCAGATTGGCAAAAATGTCCACGTTTACGTGGACGATATTGCTGTCGTAACCAAGGAAAAAGATACGCTCCTTGAGGACTTGGGAGAAACCTTCGAAAACTTGCGCACTTACAAGATGAAGCTAAATCCATCAAAGTGTGTATTTGGGGTTCCTTCAGGAAAACTTCTAGGTTTCATCGTTTCTCACAGAGGAATAGAAGTTAACCCGGAAAAGATCAAAGCCATCTTGAATATCTCCAAACCTACGTGTGTGAAAGATGTCCAAAGATTGACGGGTTCAGCCGCCGCCGTCAGCAGATTTATTAGTCGGCTGGGGGATAAAGCCTTACCACTCTACAAGTTGCTGAAAAAATCCGATAAGTTCGAGTGGACAGAAGAGGCCGATGCAGCGTTAACCCAGTTAGAGGAAACTTTGATGAAAGCTCCGATTTTGGCATCGCCAAAAGACGAAGAACCTATGTTACTGTACCTCACGGCTACGAACAGGGTTATTAGTGCGGTAATTGTTGTGGAACGGAAGAAAGACGAACAAAGCATACCAGACCAGCATCCGGTATACTACATAAGTGAAGTTTTCTCCGAGTCCAAGCAAAGGTACCCACACTATCAAAAACTGGCATATGGCGTATTTTTCGCATCTAGAAAATTGCGCCATTACTTCCAAGGACATTCCATAACAGTAGTATGTAAAGCACCGCTAGGGGATATAATAAACAATGCGGAGGCAACTGGCCAAGTAGCCAAATGGGGTATCGAGCTAGCAGCCTTCGACATTAAGTATCAGCCAAGGACGACAATAAAATCCCAGGTTTTGGCAGATTTTGTCGCCGACTGGACGGAAGCAATGGAGAAAACACCAATGCCGGAGTCCGAATACTGGATCATGCACTTTGATGGATCCAAGATGAAGGAGGGCGCTGGAGCTGGTGTAGTCCTAAAATCTGCTAAAGGAGACACAATGGAGTACGTATTACAAATACACTTCAACGCCAGCAATAACGTGGCAGAATACGAAGCTTTGCTTCATGGCTTGCACATTGCAAAAGAAATAGGGGTTAAACGCATCCTGTGCTACGGCGATTCGGATTTGGTACAACATCAGCTTAACCAAACTTGGGACGCAAAAAGCCCTATAATGGCCGAATACCGGAGAACGGTGGACGAGTTCGCCATTTGTTTTTTCGGATTCGAAGTACTCCACGTTAAAAGGAAGGAAAATTGGAACGCGGATGCGTTAGCCCGCATGGGGTCAGAGAGGGTAAAAACCTTACCACCAGGTGTATTCGTCCAGCATTTGTACGAACCATCCATAAAAGGTGGAGATGTTGATTATCCTTTGGCTTCCGAGTCAATCGAAGTTATGCTCGTTAACCCGGACTGGACAATTCCATATTTAAACTTCTTAGTCAACCAAAAGTATCCGGAAGGAGCAGACGAAGTCTTGCAAAGACAAATCCCGCGTCGACGCAAAGGATATGTGGTAATTAACAATTGCCTGTACAAACGCAGTACTTCCGGAATTTTTCTGCGATGTATTTCACCAGAGGAAGGACGAGAAATCCTGCAAGAAATCCATGCCGGAGATTGCGGACATCATGCTCAATCAAAAAGCATAGTTAAAAAAGCATTCCGTGCTGGGTTTTTCTGGCTAACAGCCAAGACAGATGTTGAGCGCATAGTCAACACATGTGCAGGGTGTCAATATTACGCCAAGCAGACTAATATGCCGGCCCAAGCACTCAACACTATGCCAATCACATGGCCGTTTGCGGTCTGGGGGTTAGATATGATGGGACCGTTCAAAACTGCGCGAGGCGGACTTACACATCTACTGGTAGCTGTGGATAAGTATACCAAATGGGTGGAGGCTAAACCCATCAAAAATCTTGACGGTGTAACTGCCAGAAATTTCATCATTGACATAGTCATGAGATACGGCGTTCCACACAACATAATAACCGACAACGGGACAAATTTCTGCATTGGAGAGTTGGCAAAATATTGCCGACAAACGGGAATTCGCCTAGATCTCGCATCTGTGGCACACCCGCAATCCAATGGACGGGTTGAGAGAATGAACAGCTCAATCCTGCAAGGAATACGCCCAAGACTCGAATATCCTCTTCACAGAGCAGCTGGAGCATGGGTAGAAGAGCTACCTTCCGTGCTTTGGAGTATTCGAACGACGCCAAATAGATCAACTGGGCAAACCCCGTTTTTCCTAGTTTATGGTGCGGAAGCTATTCTTCCAACGGACATGATCCATGATAGCCCAAGAGTGCAAGATTTCGACGACTCGGATACCGAAGAAGCACGAAAGGATGCCGTCGATCTCTTAGAAGAGGAACGAGAGCTTGTGCTTCAAAGATCTGCCATCTACCAGCAAGGTTTACGACGTTATCATAGTCGGAAAATCAGGCATCGTTCTTTTAAAGAAGGTGACCTAGTGCTAAGATTGGTACAACAAAGGAAGCACAAATTGGCCCCAGTATGGGAAGGACCATTTGTCATTAGTAAAGCCATGAAGAATGGATCTTACTATCTTGTCGACATTCGAGATACGGAAGACGATCCCGAGAAGCCGAATCGCAAAAGAAAGAGAAAGATAGATGTTGAGTTAGGAGAGACAAAGAGGCCCTAGAGTATCCAGCAGTTACGTCCCTTCTATACTTAGTTCAATTTCTATGTAAACATCTTTGAGATCATGAAATAAAGTTGTCGGAATTCTGATATCCATGTTTTTACAAGTTCATTATAGTATAAAGCATGATTTCACCTTATCTATTTCGCAATGATCTTACAAAATACTCAATGTTAACCCGAATTGTGCCTGCGTGCTCGGCGTTTAAAAACTGAATGATTTTCAGCCTGCTAACGGCTAAAGGAAAATCGGATTGTGCCTGCGTGCCCAAGTTTCAAAAAATTCCTTACTTTTCTCTAAGCGTTATCTGATTGTTTATGTGTTGGGTCACTGGAGCTAGTTAGTAAAAATGTCTTTAGTATGATCCATGTTTCCGAGTTTAAACTGATTGGTTATACCCAGTAGCTCGGCATGACGATTCTCAGTACTATTGAGCCATTTCAAACACTAAGGACAGTTAAAGCATATAAGCCAGAGAACTTAGAAGATAAAGGAATACTAAAACCCGAAAACCTTGCAAAGAATTTCATAATAAAAACTGCAAAAGGCGGAGTTCTTGTTTATACAAAAGGAATAGAAGCATTACAATATGAATTACATTGTAAAAGTGCAGTAATGCTCCTATATATTGTCTACTTCCACCATCCAGGTAAAAGGGCAGCCCTTCAAGCATCCGAGTCTTCTTCGCTGCTGTCATTCTCGGGGGCTTCGGGGATCTCCTCTTCTGGATAGGTGATGGAGATGTTCACCATGGAGGCAATCTTGGTGGCATGGCCTTTGATTTCATCAAAGATGGTGGTTCGCTGGGTTTCCGTGTATCCTTGAGGGATATCGGACGCCACGCGCCAATACTTTGCACCAGGGTAGTGCATACGCATAAGGCCGAGTGCCATGCGTGCACCACCCCGTGCAGTGGAGCGTAGGATGGACTCCCTAGACTCCGCCACCTCCAAGATGGCACCCGGAAGTTTCTCAACTTCCGAGAACTGCCCAGTCCTTGTGGGAAGGAACTTGTTGACCAGCTGCATGCCAGCAGCTCTGATCGCAGTCCATGTCTTCCCAAAGGCTCGGATTCTATCAATCCGAGTGAGATCTAGGTTATCTCCTGTTTTTTCAGACAAAACAACCAAAAAGGTCAAGTGAAAAAGCAGAGAAAGAAAGCAAGACATGGAAAAATGGCAAATGAAGTAAAACTTACCGATAATCTTGTCGATTTCGGAGCTTTCCTCCAGGCGAAGGTTCAGGGCATTTTCCAAGTCCTGGATAGTGGACTTATCCTTCTCCGCCTGTTCGGAAGCCTTGGAATGAGCAATTCCAAGGGCCAGATTGCTGGCTTCCAGATCTTTCTGGGCCTTCATAAGTTGCTTATGAAGGTCCAGATTCTCCTCACGGAGACTGGCAGCATTACCGGCATCTTCAGCTATTTGTTTGGCCTTAGCCAAAGCAGCTGGAAAGCAAGGAAAATTCCGAGTTTAGAAAAATCCCGGAAAAAGTACTTAGACAAAAAGCTGAAACAAAAACTTCAGAGGGAAAAAGTTTACCTGTTGTTTCCTTCAGCTGCAGCTGAGACGATGCCAGCTCCGCCTCTTTCACATCAAGAATAGAAAGAAGATTTCTAACTTCTTTATTCTTGACAGAAAGTTTGTTGAAAACTTCCATGTTAATGGATTCAGCGGTTTGCTGGAACACGACAAGGAAAAGAATAACTAAAAAGCATCAAAGCGAAAAGTATACATTTTTCTTAATGCTTGGGGGCTAGAGTTAAATACCTGGCTCATTCGCTGCAATCCCGCCAAGTTTTCATTGAACTCTTTTGCGTACTCCGCAAAAAGAATTCCGGCCGCGCTTAGGCCATCGTTGAGATTCTTGAAGTCCTTGTCGAAGGTGGGAATGTCCTCATCGGTTGTCCGAGAAGAATTTCCCACCTCTGGAGCCGCCCTTTCCCTCGTGTCCGTGTCCGGCACAACAGGCTGGCTGGGCTCCAACGACTCGGTGGTGGGGGCTGTGGCATGCTCTTCCGCCATCGTGGACGGTGTGTCCGGGGCGACGGCGGGAGAAGGTTGAGAGCCTCTGCTGGACACAGCCTTGTGCCTTTTCAGCTTCTTCGGCTTCAAGGTAGAGGGAGGCAGGCTAAAGGCAAGACAAAAAACCCGGAAAAAGTTAAAACTCCAAGACAAAAGAAAACTTCGACAAAAGAAAATAACCCGGACGTTCTAACCTGGAGGTGGCGACGGGAATACCGTCAAGATCGATGATTTCCTCAGAGGAGGAAATCTTCTTGCGCTTTCGCCCACCTGCAGAGGCGGCGCGCAACGCCTCCAGTTCAGCTTCGAAGGCTAGCTCCGAGTCAGGAAGTTCAGCAATCTGTCGAAAAGAAAAATCAGAGTTGGAAGCGAAAAATCCGAGAAAGCATGACAAAGTTCCACCCAAATGACGGAAAAAATACCTTGGGAGCCGGATTGTCGGCCGTATACATTGGCCGACTCGCTTCATATTCGTCGCGTGATGCGACCAACTGGTTCACGCGCCGCCGCAGATCCTTCACGGCCCAGTCTTTGATGGTTCTCCGCATTTTGTCGTTGGCGCCCGTGTACTCGCAAAGTAGACGGCCACCATGGTTGGCTAACGGCTGGATCCGCCTGTCCAACCAGCAAAGGACTGTGTCCATACCGGTTAGGGGCGGATCAGAGGAAGTGAGTTTGGCGATGCGCCGCTTGATCCTTAGAAGATCAGGCGGCAGAACTTGGACGGCTTCTGTTCCCCAATTTTCTTGGGGAACAGCAGCGGTGTTTGATAAAGGTGGAACCCCGATGGCCTTTTTTGGGAAAGGGACATCGGGATGATAAAAGAAGGAACCCGTCCAGAATTTGACGGATTCCGAGGTTCTGATCTTGGGGAACCATTCCTCCCTAAATCTCCTAAGAGTGAAGGAGATGGTTCCGCAAGTAGGGAGTGCGCCCTCCGAAGAGTTCCGCTTAACCCCGAAACATTATAACCAGAAATCTAACCTAGGTTCTATGCCTAGGAAACCCTCGAAGAGGGCCTGAAAGCCGGCCATATAAAGAATAGAATTTGGTGGCAGGTTGTGGGGTTGGATGTTATAACGGGAGAGCACTTGGAGGAAGAAGGCAGAAGGTGGCAATCCCATACCTCTTAGGAGATGGGAGGAGAGAAGAACCCGTTCGCCGTCGTTCGGCATGGGTTCGTTCTCGTCCTCCGGGAGCCGCCATTCCCTTTCAGCACTAACCCCTCCTTTTTCCATGTTTGGAAGGAGGGATGGGGGAATGCTGCAGGCAACCCAGTTGCCGGCAGTCTCCAGTTCTTCGTCTGCTCCGGCGGCGGCGGACGCGGCGGCTTCTGCAGCGGCGAGCTCGTCGCCAACGAGCGTAATCTTCTCCTCCGCCGTTTCGGGAGCGAACGGCGGAGAAGGCGTGGAGCTTGAGCCCGCAAGATCTGCGGTGGCGGAAGGATTCCCTCCGCCCGCCGCGGAACCCGCGGTCTTCACCGGCTCGCCGCCGGCGTGTGTTGGAGAATCCAACTGAGGATCCATCGTATTGATGATATCCTCAATGTCTTGCGCGACGTTGCTGGCGGGCGAAGATGGCGAAGATGCCATTGGGTGGCGGCTCTGGCTCGCCTCCGGTGACGTTTTGGGCGCGGTGTGCGTTCGGAAGTGTTTCTCTTCTCGAGAGCTTGGGCGCGATAATGGCGTTGGAAGTGAGGAGCGGAAGGTTTACCGGGAGGACGAAGAAGGCTATTTATAGCCGGAAATCCGTCACGATACGTGCCAACGGCTCTTTCGACCGTTGGATGATCAACGCGTGTCACTCGCCGAAAAATCCGGGAAATTAATCGACAGGGTGATTATGGCTATCTCCTCGTTTCCCGCGAGAATCTGTCAGAGATACGTTTCTGGGTTTCCCACTCAAAACTTAAACTTCCCTTACGTCAGCAGGATTAAAGTGCTGACGTAGGAGGTTCTTTCTCCGCAAAGGATTGTGTGAGGAAAGACGGATTTTCAGAATTCCGAGTTTTACGTTACCATCTCTCTTTAAAGAAGAATAAGAAGAATCAAGACTGCTGGCCAATATTTCTCGGACAATATGCATTTGACGAAAGACGGCGAATCAGAGTTTTAATCCTTCTTGGGGGCTACTGTCGGATATATAGTGAATAGGGGTATATCAGATGGTAGTCAAAAGTGCCGGATTACCAGGGTGGCCCAAGTGGTAGTGGGCTATGGTCCATTGGGCGGTCCAGTAAGCTGACGCGCAGAAGCCGGATTCTAGAAGGACCCGGATCACGGCCCACGTGATCTGGCTTGGAGGAGAAGGCGGATTCCTTACTTTCCAAGTTAGAAGTTATCGTAGTCTTCTATGTTTCCTACTCTGTATGCCCTAACCCGGCTATTATATAAAGCCGGGCGGGAGATAAGATGTATACACAAGAAGCGATAGGCTAACTCGCCGGGAAGTTGATCCTCAGCGAATAGCGAAACAGAACCTCACATTGTAATTGTGTACACAGGCTTTAGCCCTGATTAGTGAGATTGCAGGAGTAGGGACGCCGTATTATTACGACGTACCGAACGTGGGTAAACCCTGTGTCTTTGTCTTCAACGCGATCCCGTTTCCCCACGTCTCTACCCGTAGTCTCATGGCACCCCCGTCTATGAAAACTACTACGATGTCTCAACATAAAATTTGTAAAACTATTTTAAATAATTATAGACAATTAGGAACCATTTTTTTGGAAAAGGAAATACAATCATGCCCATGAGTATATATTGCTTGGAACTTTTGAGGATTTTGAATTGCGGCTTTCGAGTCAAAACTGGGGACATGACCGTTCATATATAGAGGATGAATATTGAGAAAATCTCGGTGTAACTCTATTGAAATAGGTACTTGTGCATCTAAAAATGATTTCAAATTTGGACCGGTTTCAGCTGAATCGGTAGAAATTTGTCTTTTTCAAAAGAGGTGTCTTAAAAGCTATTAAGAGGTAGAAATTTTGTTGTTTGAACATGAAATGTGGTATAATAACTTTATAATTTTATTTTTTGCAATTTTGTAACATATCTTTAGTAGGTGCTTCACAAAAAACCCGTTTTTAGCACACCGAAAATGAAAAATGATACTTTTATTCAATGAAAAATAAAAGTTTCTTCGGCAACATCGTTAGTTGTTCCATTATGCATGCTTGTGTAGAATATAGGCACATTTTATCAAAAAATGCCATGAATGTGGCCATAACATCCGTCATTTGGCCCGAAACCCAAGAATGTTCGGAGGAGATAACTCATTTCTATGAACACGTTTTCAACCCAGTTGTCGTATTCCAAGTTTATTATTTTTGGTGGATACTAGTACATATATAATGACACCACGCGATGGTCTTGCGTCAGTTTGAATTTTTTTGAATTTTCTGGAATTTTCTATGTCCGTTTCAGGAAAAAGCCAAGGCGGCGTGCATGACCGTTCGTAGCTAGGGGTTGAATATTGAGAAAATATTGGTACATCTCTATTGAAATAGGTAGTTGTGTATCTAAAAATGATTTTTACAAAAAAATCATGAGCAACATATGAGGCACCTGTAGTTCAAATTTGGCCCGGTTTCAGCGGAATCGGCAGAAATTTGTCTTTTTTAAAAGAGGTGTATTTAGAGCTATTGAGAGGTATCAAATTTGTTATTTGTAGATAAAATATGACATAATATATTTAGAATTTTAATTTGTAAAATTTTGTAACATATTTTTGGTAGGTGCTTCACAAAAACCCTTTTTTTACACTCCGAAGATGAAAACTGATGTTTTTATTCAATGAAAAATAAAATTTTCTTCGTGAACATTGTTAGTTCTTCCATTATGCATGCTTGTGTAGAATATGGGCACATTTCAACAAACTATGCCATGAGTGTGGCCATGACATCCGTCATTTGGACCGAAACCCAAGAATCTTCGGAGGAGATAGCTCATTTCTATGAACACCTTTTCAAACCAGTTGTCGTATTCCAAGTTTATTATTTTTGGTGGATACTAGTACATATATAATGACACCACGCGAAGGTCTTGCATCATTTTGCATTTTTTTTGAATTTTCTGGAATTTTCTATGTCTGTTTCAGGAAAAAGCCAAGACGGCATGCATGACCGTTCGTAGCTAGGGGTTGAATATTGAGAAAATATTGGTACATCTCTATTGAAATAGGTAGTTGTGTATCTAAAAATAATTTTTACAAAAAATCATGAGCAACATATGAGGCACCTGTAGTTCAAATTTGGACCGGTTTCAGCGGAATCGGCAAAAATTTGTCTTTTTCAAAAGAGGTGTATTTAGAGCTATTGAGAGGTATCAAATTTGTTATTTGTAGATCAAATATGACATAATATATTTAGAATTTTAATTCGTAGAATTTTGTAACATATTTTTGGTAGGTGCTTCACAAAAAAACCCTTTTTTTACACTCCGAAGATGAAAAATGATGTTTTTATTCAATGAAAAATAAAAGTTTCTTCGTGAACATTGTTAGTTGTTCCATTATGCATGCTTGTGTATAATATGGGCACATTTCAACAAACTATGCCATGATTGTGGCCATAACATCCGTCATTTGGACCGAAACACAAGAATCTTCGGAGGAGATAGCTCATTTCTATGAACACCTTTTCAACCCGGTTGTCGTATTCCAAGTTTATTATTTTTGGTGGATACTAGTACATATATAATGACACCACGCGAAGGTCTTGCGTCATTTTGATTTTTTTTTGAATTTTCTGGAATTTTCTATGTCTGTTTCAGGAAAAAGGCAAGACGGCGTGCATGACCGTTCGTAGCTAGGGGTTGAATATTGAGAAAATATTGGTACATCTCTATTGAAATAGGTAGTTGTGTATCTAAAAAACATATGAGGCACCTGTAGTTCAAATTTGGCCCGGTTTCAGCGGAATCGGCAGAAATTTGTCTTTTTCAAAAGAGGTGTATTTAGAGCTATTGAGAGGTATCAAATTTGTTATTTGTAGATCAAATATGACATAATATATTTAGAATTTTAATTTGTACAATTTGTAACATATTTTTGGTAGGTGCTTCACAAAAAAACCCTTTTTTTACACTCCGAAGATGAAAAATGATGTTTTTATTCAATGAAAAATAAAAGTTTCTTCGTGAACATTGTTAGTTGTTACATTATGCATGCTTGTGTATAATATGGGAACATTTCAACAAACTATGCCATGATTGTGGCCATAACATCCGTCATTTGGACCGAAACACAAGAATCTTCGGAGGAGATAGCTCATTTCTATGAACACCTTTTCAACCCAGTTGTCGTATTCCAAGTTTATTATTTTTGGTGGATACTAGTACATATATAATGACACCACGCGAAGGTCTTGCGTCATTTTGATTTTTTTTCTGAATTTTCCGGAATTTTCTATGTCCGTTTCAGGAAAAAGCCAAGACGGCGTGCATGACCGTTCGTAGCTAGGGGTTGAATATTGAGAAAATATTGGTACATCTCTATTGAAATAGGTAGTTGTGTATCTAAAAATGATTTTTACAAAAAATCATGAGCAACATATGAGGCACCTGTAGTTCAAATTTGGCCCAGTTTCAGCGGAATCGGTAGAAATTTGTGTTTTTCAAAAGAGGTGTATTTAGAGCTATTGAGAGGTATCAAATTTGTTATTTGTAGATCAAATATGACATAATATATTTAGAATTTTAATTTTTACAATTTTGTAACATATTTTTGGTAGGTGCTTCACAAAAAAACCCTTTTTTACACTCCGAAGATGAAAAATAATGTTTTTATTCAATAAAAAATAAAAGTTTCTTCGTGAACATTATTAGTTGTTCCATTATGCATGCTTGTGTAGATTATGGGCGCATTTCAACAAACTATTCCATGAGTGTGGCCATAACATCCGTCATTTGGACCGAAACCCAAGAATCTTCGGAGGAGATAGCTCATTTCTATGAACACATTTTCAACCTAGTTGTCGTATTCCTAGTTTATTATGTTTGGTGGATACTATTACATATTTAATGACACCACGCGAAGGTCTTGCGTCATTTTGATTTTTTTTTGAATTTTCTGGAATTTTCTATGTCCGTTTCAAGAAAAAGCCAAGACGGCGTGCATGCCCGTTCGTAGCTAGGGGTTGAATATTGAGAAAATATTGGTACATCTCTATTGAAATAGGTAGTTGTGTATCTAAAAATGATTTTTACAAAAAATCATGAGCAACATATGAGGCACCTGTAGTTCAAATTTGGCCCGGTTTCAGCGGAATCGGCAGAAATTTGTCTTTTTCAAAAGAGGTATATTAAAACCTATGGAGAGGTAGAAATTTTGTTATTCGAACATGAAATATAGTATAATAACATGCAAATCCGGACAACTGACAAAGGATAGATGAGATATATTCTACGAAGATTGAAAGACGCGCAACACATTCCATGATAAGTCCAACTACCGTATCTCCGAATATAAATTTCATTTTGTAAACTTATCTTTGAAAGCATATAGAGGTATATATTCTGTTTGATGTACATGTTTATGCCTATTTATCGGTATAATTTTAAACTAATAGTATGAGAAAGCATGTGACAATTGAAACTACACTTTGCCGTAAAACTATTAAATATAAGTTTTCAAGTATTTTCTATTTACATAGAGAAAATGAATTGTTTTTTTGGCAGTATAATATCAGTCTATTGTTACTGCCAAACCCCCTAGCTAGAGACTATACAGTGGGGCCAAGAAATGGTAGGTCCCAAGTACAGTCGGTCACTCTATAGCGAGCTGGGAAATTTAGTACTCCCTCCGTCCACTTTTATAAGGCTCACTTCTTAGCATTCAATAGTAAGAACTGAGCCTTATAAAAGTGGACGGAGGGAGTACGAAAATTGAGGAAAACGAGCACAGCGCGCTCGGCGGCACGCCTAATTCCCTCCCTCGCGCACAACTCATCCCCCAAACCCTAACTTTCCTCCCCCATCCGCCTCCTCTCTCTCCCTCACCAGCCGCCTCCTCTCATCTCCCTCACCAGCGAGATCCCCACCGCCCACCCACCCCTAAACCTCCACGGATAAGACGACGCTCCGAAGCCTCCCCGTCAACGCGCGCTCACCGCTCACCCCCGTGAGCCGACGAACCGGCAGCTGAACCTAGGTCCGGTCCACCACCGCCGCCGCCGTGACCCCCCTCTCCCTCCCGACGCGGCTTGCAGCACAGAGGAGCATCTCTTCGCCTCCCTCTCCCCCTGAGGCGGCCCGGCCGGTAGCATAAGAGGAGCTGCGTCCCATGCTCCCTCCCGGCCACGACGCATCCTTCTCGGCGGTGGTTTCCTTGACCGCGTGTCTGGCCATCCTGGAGCCTCTGCATCGTCACAAGGTGAAGCAGGGCGGCGTCGATATGGAGACAGTCACGGAGCTACGGCATGCCCCTAGTCCCTAGATCTCTCTCCATCTTTTACCGTCCTTTCAGAGCAAACACGGCGCGGATCTGACGATTTGTTTCGTCTTCGTTGTTTTTCAGGTCCAGCCGCAGTGCTCCCGTCCTACGGCAGCAAGGTGCTAGGCGATTGAGGAGAAGGCCGCCGAGAACGTCTACATCAAGGTATACAGCCTTGCACCTCCACCTTCTGGTAGACATATGTTTCGAGATGATTACCGTGGATGTGATGCGAATCCCTCGTTAGGCGACCGTATCTTAGCACTAGAGTTCTCAATCTTCCAAGAATTTGGGGATTTTGGGGGAATACATGTGGCCGAGGCTGGCACTGGGCTTGGGCATACTTTACACTTTTAACGCTAGCACCAAAGTTGGCATGAAGAAAACTGGAACGTGCAGTATATGATTCAGCGCTGGTCAAATATAGCAGCCCACTGAACATATTACGAGTCTACAAGGTACACAATTTTGATCCAACAAATAAATCCAGCAATACAGCTCAATGGAACCCTAGATCTCTCTTACATGGAAAGAACTTGAGAAAAGAACAGCCAGAATAGAGTGGAAAGTTCCAGACAACTCAGTGCTTAGAAGCACTTCCTGTGAACAATCGCTAGGTCTGACTCATCATACTCGCTCTTGCTTAAATGGTATGCCTAGACTGTCTGGCTCACTGGTTTGCCTAGTACTTATTGCTGTGGTCAATGACACTATTTTGGCTTATTATAGGGAGCTACTATCTAGAGTGGTTATGCGTAAAATTTGTAGCTTTAGTTGACTATTGAGTGGTTGAATATTCTTATGAAATTTCTATTAGTTTCTTGAACTGTAAACCTTTATACTGTTGGAGGTGTTATCTGCTACTAGTAATGTTGCAAGCATGCCTCTTTTCTAGTGTATTTCTGTTTGCTTTGACTACTTGGTTCGTTTCTGTGGAAATCGTAGTTGAGTCGGTTCATCTAGCATCATTTACACATAGCTATTAAACTGCTTTGCATGTCTGCTCATATAATTATCTGGTCACATTATACCTGCCTAATTTTCTGTCGTATTGTATTGAATCCCTGCCAGCTGTTGAAATCATATGCTAGAGTAGATGTTTCTACCTGTAGCTTCATGGACCAAAGTGGCAGAATACATTAGTAACTAGTACTTGCAGAATAAATCATTTACTTTGGTCTTTTGTTATTTGTTTCCTCTTTTAACCGTTCGTATTTGCATCCTCCTTCCAGACGATGAACCACATCGGCACTTGGTGGAGATGAGATGACGAAGCCGACTAAATCGCACCAGCAGCATTGTCACAAACTCTGTCATGGGTGCCTCCTTTTGTTCCAACGGTGTATCCTCCCATCTCTGTTCTCCCACCCTCCTAGCTTTGCAAACAATCTCCCCAAATCGTTGAACTATTGTCATTTTGGTATATAGATGGAGGGAGTTTCTTTACACTGACATGCTCTTATTTCCACATATTCTTTTATTTCTGCTCTCACTAGGAACCCAATGTTTACATTACTATTTCCTGGTATATAGATGGTGGTACTATACATTATTTATCTAGCTTGTTTCGTGTCTCAAGAAAGATACCTTATAATCATGCTTTTATTTGCGTGTACAGGATGACATGAAGGGGATTTGTAGATGATGTCTGGTGTGTCAATGTGCTGTTCCCGTCAGATCCTCGATAGGATTGTTGGGATGGTGCAGTCTCTAGTGTTAGGCCGTCATACAGATGTCCAGGGGTGATGCAAGGCCGCGACCTGCTCCAGTTCCATCATTTTCTTCAGTAGGTACCTTTCTCTCCTGAACTGCTGCGTGACATTGCTTTTCTGCGGGTGTTGTGTTGAGATGGTTGCACTGTTTGTTTGCGGTGGTACCATGGTACCTTCAAGTTATTAGTATTTTGATCCATGCCATGAGCTTGAATGGTGTCGTAGTAGAACTGCTGCTATAAACAATTATGTCCGTGGTCTGGTTACCGTGGAGAACAAGTTTTCAGATTTCATTCCGAGTTGATGATGCATATTCCTCTGTCCACTTTCATCTTTTGTTTCAATGTGCCACAACATATTGCCTGGTTTAGTATTTTCTTCATGTTTAGTGACTTTGTTAAACCAGTCCCTCTGTTAACAATAGGTCAGCTACAAGATGTAATTTATTGTACATGCATATCACGAAATGTACATGCAAATCGTGATCAATTAGTAGTTGTGAAATTTGTACTATTTTCATCATTGTTTAAAAGAAATATGTGTTCCTTTGCTGTTCCATGATCTTTATTCACCTCTAATATCTTGCTATACATGTGAATTGTTCTTTGGTATGCGATTTATGCTACTCAACTAATTTGTCATCAATTTTTTTTGAATGATCGACTGACCATCACTAGTGTGCATGAAGTTTCACTTGTCTTGCATATTTTAGGCTTTAACAACCGGTAACTTGTCTGTGCGGAAACTTGCAGTGACCGACATATAGTTCATATGACCAGAGCAGCAGCCCAGTTTGTGATCGCTATCGAAGGAGCCCGTGCTGGAGAGGTTGAAGACAAGTGGAGTGCTGAAGAGGTTGAAGACAAGTGGAGCTGTTATTCTGTGATTATATCTTTTTATTGCAGTTGTAGAGTTTGTTATACTATGATTACCATTGTGTATTTGTAAACTGATTTTGAATTATGTATCTATGTACTGTTCTTCAGATATTTGTTAAACTGGTTGTTAATCTGTATCATCTGTACCCAAAGAGGCCACAATCCAGATGTTAATAGATCAATAATAGGCAATGGCCTGGCCCAATCGTTGCCTGATACTGAATGTTTAAAAAAATCGCTCAATACTAGACTGGGCCAAAAGTATATGGGCTAAAAAGGAAACCATGGCCCAATTTCGAAAACGTAAAAAATGATCATAAAGGGCCAAGACACATAAATAAAAAACCTGCAAAAAGGCTAAGGCCTATGTAAAAAATGGACCATCAAAGGCCAAAATTATTGGGCTAGGCCCATGAAGATCACCGAATGGACCGGGCTGATTTTGATCCACGACGATTTCATTTCGTCATGATTTTGCCACGTAGGACTAGCCACGTCGGAGCTGATGTGGCCTGGCCGGACTGAGCATGACGATTTTCAGTCGTCATAATATTATGACGATCCAAAATCGTCGTGGACATTCATGACGATTTCTAAAAAAACGCCGTTGTGGTTCATTTCTGACGCTCGGTTTTCAACGATTTGTTTTTCGTCATTGGATCGTCATGAATGAACTATAGTGACGATTTAGTGACGAAAATAGAGCGTCAAGTATCAGCATATTTCTTGTAGTGCTCCCTCTGATTCCTATAGGATGCCTCCATGAGCAAGTTGAATCTGCGGCAGTCTTTCAGATTGTGATTAGATCTAGATATTCTGTTGTCATCTGTATAGAGGTGGTTTGGGCATGGTCCCTCGGGTTGCTGCTCGATTGACATGGGAGGTAGCCCATCCGCTCTGATTTGCTGTGGTTGCCACTCACGTTTCTGTTCTTGCTTCCGGTCGTGTTCTTGCTCGCACGGCTGGTCGCACCGTTGCCGGCGGTAATCGTTACCACGACTACCCGGGAATTCAGCTCCAACTAGCTCGGGTTCAATTTTGTCGAACACCCGGTTCTTCCGCTTTCTTTTGTTCCTGTTATTGTTGTATCTTTTGTTTCCTTCATGAGCATAGGATGTCTCCATAGATCCTCCTCGGGTGAGGGTGGGTGGGTGTTGTGAGTTGACTCTTCTCCTTCCTGCCAATTGTTTGCTACTTCCATGAGCTTGCTCATTGTTTTAACTCGAGTTCGTCCAATGTACTCTTTCAGGTCCATTCGGTGGAGCCCTTCTTTGAAGCTCTCTATAGTTGTTTCATCTGAGATTTCTTCTGCACTATTTTTCAACGCGGTCCATCTTTGAATCCCGCGGATATTCTCGTGTGATCGCTGCCTGCAAGCTTTTAACTACTTGATTGTTACCGGTTGTTTGCATGTAGACCTGAAATTCTGGACGAATCCGTCTTCGAACTCTTCCCAGCAGGTATATTTGCTCTTGGGTCGACTCTTTAACCAGTTTCATGTTGCCCCGACTAGCTGTAGTTGTATGTACTGGATTGCCGTTGTTCTATTTTCCTTTTGGAATCTTATAGCCATCAAGTAATCGTCCAAAACATGCTTCGGGTTCCTAGTCACCGTCGTACTTGGGTATTTCAGTCGTTAGTTTAAAGGGATTGTTACTCCTGTGCCCCCGATTCCTTAGTCTTACTCGTTCTTCCCGACGCTCTAAACTTTTGCTAACTTTTCCCCATTCTCTTAGCTGAAAATCTCGCAAAAGTTGATAACTGGCAACTTGTGTGTTTATGCTGACGAGTGGGGCCAGGTTCTCCTTTGACCGTTGTGTGCCTAGTGTGACCGCAAGGAGACACGTAAGCGAGCTTGTCTGAAGCTGAAATAGATCGACACCGCCGCATCGCGCAACCTCGCCCCTTCCGCCGCCGCCCCATCCCCTTCGACGCCGCCCCATCCCCTCCGCCGCGTCATCCAGCTCATCTACCCCACCTCACCATCAATCCCACCTCACCATCTCTGAAGTCATGTTGATCCAGGACCCCAGAATGCCCTCAGCCGTGGAGAGGATTGGGTCGAATCAGCGGCAGATACTTCATGGATTAGACCCAGGTAAGCAACGTTTCCCCTTGAATTGGTATTCTAGCTTGTAAGTAAGGCCGTATTTGACATTTGTTAGCTTGAATCGTTCCAATTTATTTCCTCTGTCATGTGCCTAACTGCAGCCGTATGTTTGAACTAAATAGGATTGATCCTGCTTGGCTTTCCGGCTGGCGGTTAGAATGGAAACTAGTGCGTTGTGTGGTACTAAACCGCATTTTCTTCGTTCGTTTTTTTTCCGGTTGTGATATAAACAAACATTTGCTTCAGAGATTTTCTCACTACCCTCCGTTCAGCCTATCCGTGGAGTGATGCCGATGTTGTTGAATTGAGTTACTTCAGTAGTACCGAGCAAAGATTTCTCCCACTAACTTGCGACAAGCATCTCGGGTTGTTTTTTGCTCTCAATGCTGGTAGCCGTTTCGGTAAACTTCGTATCGACGTGCTTCAGCCACGCGCGGAACCAGTCAAGGGGATGGGTGTTCGGCAATCATCTGTCTCTGCTAATAGCTAGCACCCCGGGACTCCTTGTAGGTCGAGACCAAATAAAGCGAGTGGTTCGTGGAGCCACAACATGGCTGTTGCTGAATCTGTTGCCGGTAGTGCTGCTGCTTCTCCTGTACCTGCTATGGTCGTTGTAGAAGAAGATGCAGAACCTGACGAGGAAGTGCCTCGAAATGATGATGAAGACGAGATGATGTACCCTGAACTGGTAGATAGAGCCAATCAGCAAGCAGTGGATGATGAATATCCGGAGGAGCCCATGAGCCGAGCTAGGTTTGGTGACACTGACGATGAAGAGGATGCGGAGAATAATGACAGCTTAATTTTGGATGAATACGATGGTGACGACATGCCAACAATTGAGTGGAACAGGGAGAATCCTGAGCTTACTGAAGGAACCATATTCCAATCGATGGTAGACTGTCGGAATGCAGTAACTACATATTGCATTCTTACTGAAAATTCCTATAAGATTAAAAGGAGTGAGCCGAGAAGGTTCACAGTTTATTGTCCATATGATAGGTGTATGTGGAGGTTGCATGCATCCCATATGCTAAAGAGCAAACTGATTCGGATACTCCAAGTTGATTGATTATTTTATTTCAGATCATTGAGTAATGTTTCTTATCCATTATTTTTTACCCTTTCTTTTGTTTCAGATAAAGAAAAACCCACACAAGCACACATGTCCACCTAGAGGGGGAGGGGGAAGGGAAAATCCAAACTATCAAAAGCTCGATGGGTGGCAGATGCAATATTGGATTGGCTGAGAGAGAAAACCTGGTCTTGGTCCAACAGCACTCCAAGGGAAGCTTTTGGAGAAGTATAAGATTGTAATTCCTTACATGAGGATTTTCAAAGCTAAAGAAATGGCTCTTGGCAGGATTAATGGTCAATGGAATGAAAGTTTTCATTTGCTTTACACAAAAGCTGAAGTGGAGATGGCTAGTCCAGGCAGTGTTGTAGAAATTGACAAGCATACAGTTCCATTCAAAATAAAAGGGAAGTCATTTGAGAAGGAGTGCTTCAGAAGGGCTTTTGTATGTTTCAAGGCTTGTTGGGAGGGGTTTCTTGATGGATGCATGCCTTATTTGGCTGTAGATGCTACCCATTTTGACTGGAAGATGGAGAGGAGAGCTAGTAGAAACTTCTGCAGTTGATGGACACAACTGGCTATTCCCAGTTGCATTTGGTGTTTTGGAGGCAGAGCCCGAGGAAAGTTGGGTCTGGTTTCTGCAGCAGTTGCGCAACATTATAAGCACACCCCCAGGTTTAGCTATACATACAGATGCTTGCAAAGTTCTAGAGAGTGCAGTAGAAATTGTATTCCCTGGAGTGGAGCATAGGGAATGTATGCGACACCTAGCGCAAAATTTGAAAAATAAATTCAAAGGAAAAGTTTTTTATGAGAACTTATGGCCAGCATCATACACATGCAGCGAAAGGAAGCATGAGAACCATTTGAGAGTGTTGTATGCTCAGAAACATCCATAGGTGAAGGAGTATATGGATGCACATCAAGGAAAGGTGCGGTCAAGAAGCAAATTCAACACCATATGCAAAGTAGACTATGTGACCAATAATCTTGCAGAATGCTTCAATGCAAAGTTCAAGTCAGTGAAGGGTTATTTGGTTTGGCAAGCATTTGACAAGATGAGGCAGATGATCATGATAAAGATGGCTCTTCGCAAAAGATTTGCTGAAACACAATATGTTGGCCATGTTATACTCCCATCACTAATTAAGCATTGCATCACAAGGCAAGAGGACTGAAGATGAGATGCATTCGATCATCGATATACGAGGCTGAGGTAGCATACACTGATAGTAAAAATAGGAAATGGAGGTATCCAGTGAACCTAGCCACTGGGGAATGCAGTTGTAGGCAATGGCAGATTCGTGGGAAGCCATGCATACATGCTCTACATCTGATGACTCTGATTATGGTGAAGATGGTGAAGTTGATCAGTATTGCTCTGAGTATTTCTCTGTTGCTAAATTTAAGGCTGCTTATGCTCACAATGTGCCTGCACTCGTGGGAAAAGACCAATGGAATATAGTAGATCTAGGGTTCAAATTCCACTCTCCTTTATTGACTAGACCACCAAGAAGACCAAGAAAAAACAGGTACAGAGCAGGTGAAGAGGGTCGTGTACCGAAAAAGAGGGCGTGCAAAAAATGTGGAATTCTGGGGCATATTGCTAGGCTTTGTCCAATCCAGTGGATGCATCATTTGGAGAGGAGGACCGATGGACAGCAGCAAATGGAGAGTAGAATTCATCAGCAATGGAGATTAAAGATGGAGGGGACCATGCAGCAGCAATTGAGTCCGAAGATGCACTCCTCGTTGAAGCAGCACCTTAGTATGTGTGTGCATTCCCTTTTTTATGCATTTTGTTCTCTTTTCTCTATATGTCTTATAATTTTATTTCTCAACACTAGGAAAATGGAGGAAGAGGGAAGAAAAGGTGTAGAGAGGAAGCTATAAGAGAAGAAGAGGATAGAGCCCAAGAAAATGAAGTCCGGTCATCATCGGATGGCTTAGAATTTGAATCCATGGCTCTTGATGGTTTTGAAGCTATAAGAGGAGAAGAGGACAGAGTAATTGTACCAGTTGTTCCTTTAAGGATTACTGAACACACAGATGACCGTCCACTTGTCGTCGAGTGCTCGCCGAGTGGAATTACTCCGTCACCACCTCCACGGGCACAACCCCAAGGGAAGATCAGAAGGAACAAGATGATTCCAAAGAGTACTCCAGCTAGGGAAACCCGGAGCAAGACGGTGAAGCCATCTGCTCACACAAGGAGCAGGTCGAAGATTTGAATTTGAACTATGAATTTGAATTTGATGGATTTGTAGTTAGGTGTTTGTGTTGTCAACTTTAGATCTTGTGATAACTTATAAGCCTTAATAATATTGTTTGTGCTTTGGTATCATATGTGAGGCAGAATGCATATTTGAAACAAAGGTTGAATTTGAAGCAATATTTGAATTTGGAACCAAATTATAATTTGAGCCAAAGTTGAAGTTGTACAAAAATTTCAAGTTTGTTGCTCTTTAGTACTTGTTTGAGCTAAAGTTGAACTTTCACCAACACTTGAACCCCAATATTTGAAGGTGATCAATCCGAAGGAGAAACGTGCTACAAATGAGCTCTGAATCTAGGGTAAACAACCTCATCTGTAATCAAGTTTTTTTCTACTTTCTCTAAATGAGCCAATATTTTTTAGGTGACACCTATTCCATCTAAATA
Source organism: Alopecurus myosuroides (assembly GCA_028641055.1). Lineage (NCBI taxonomy): Eukaryota > Viridiplantae > Streptophyta > Magnoliopsida > Poales > Poaceae > Alopecurus > Alopecurus myosuroides. The sequence goes on from CM054061.1 coordinate 337,565,128, forward strand.
GTGTCCAATCGAAGTCTCACTATTTATTGAATTGTTTTCCATATTATTTATTTATTTATTCAAAAAAATCCTTTTAATTGAAAACCACCAAAACACACGTTTGAGTTTTGAAAATGTAAAAGTAAGTTCAGAACCGTCTTATTCACTCCAAGAGGAAGCATTGGTGATTTTTTTGATTTATTTGAATTTTTTCGAAACCAAAACCCTCCTTCACTCTCCATGGAACTCTAAACAGGTCTATACACGATTGCTCATTTGTGAGAAGCCTTTTTCATGAAACTGTCTTGACAGCGAGTTTATTTTTTTTTTCTCATAACCATGTCACATACGACGGCTATGTGAGCTTGCCGTGCATTTTTTATTTTTTTTATTAGTTATGGTCATTTGAACCTGATTTTGATGGCTCGCTTGTGAAATTGATTTTTCTTGAAAATGTTCCTATAGCATGTTTATATTTTTTTATAGTAACTATATCTTATAAGCTGACAAATTATGCTTCGTTTCCATTTTTTAATTTTCTTTGAATTAGTTTTGGTCATTTGAAGTTCTGTCATACCCTAATAACCCCAAAACCCTAGCGCCGAACGTCAGCCATCCGATCATAACCTACCGCCAATGCCAGCCGTACGATCTGACCTTCTAGAAGGAATTCTGGGGACATGCCCGCGCGCCGTCTCCGCGCCGTTGGATGGCGTCGACGGTTGAGATCAGAGTTCAGTCTTCTAGAAGGGCGGGCGATCCGCAGGAGGCTGGTTCTAAATCCCGATTGGCCACGCCGTTGTATTCCACGGACACATCAACATAGTCACACAGCAGCTCGTGCCCTCCTCCACCCATCGATAGAGTCACACAGCAGCCCGTGCTCGCCTCCCCTTTGAATCTCGGCGACAGAGCAGTTCTTCTTTCTCTTCGACAAAATGTCGACCTCCACTTCATCCTCCCGCCCCTCGTGGCGTACGTATGGTCCAGTGCCAATGCAGCGGTGTCTGGACTGCCTAGGCACCATGCCACTGAAGCGGTGGTAAGATGCGAGAGCAGGACGGAGGGGCAGGTAGATCTTGGTTCCTCTCGCATCCTTTAGCTCTGAATTTTTCGTTTCTAGATATGGGTTCTCTTCTTGCATCCTCGGAGTTGGGATTTATGCTTCATTATTTCATTTTCAGAGCATAAAAAAATGCAATCATTTCAAGTGGATGGATGAATATGTGGAGAGGCTTCAAAGGGAGGCTTGATTGATTTAAAGGGGGATCCAACCCTCGAGCTCAATCTGCCTCCATCCGTGAAGAACATGGGGAATGAAGAGTTGAAGGGTGCTTCGACGGTGGGGGATGCAGATCTGAAGGGTGAATTGAAGAAGATGAACAAGAACTTGAAGCAGATGATTCAAGTGATGCAGCAAGCAAATATGATAGCTTTAGGCTTTTATTTTTGCATTATTGTGGTAGTATTTGTTTACGTGCTGGTCAACCCTTGTTAGAGATGTTGTGTACTGTTAACGGACTATTAAGTTCATGCCACGAAACCTTAATGCGATGGATTTCAATGCGCATATCTCGAGATCACCTAAGTTTGTTTGTTACTGTACCTAGTTTTTTAGTTGACTAGATGATAGTTAGCACTACTTGCGCATCACAAATATCTCGAGACCATCTCTTCTTCAGAGGAACACTCTCTTCAGGTTAGTTTAGCTTCAGTTTGGTTACACCGAGTTCTAGGAAAAATCCACAAACACGCGATTTTCTGATTTTTTTTTATTTCAAAGATATTTCATTTATTTGAGGTTTGATTTCCCACCCTATTCTATTTGCTGGAGGTGATAGTAAAACACAAAGTGTTCACAAAATGCAAAGGGTTTTAAGAATGCCAAAAAAAGAAGGGAAATGATATTATTTTTCTTTTTTTCTACAAGTTAGTTGTCATGCACGTGCAAAAAAATGAGTTATTTTTTTGACTGGTTTGATATCTAACCTTATTTAGTTCACAAATATGTTTTGATTTTCTGTCCTTATCTTAGCATACAAAGAACTAGTTCATAAATTTGTCTTACTTACTTTTTAGTTTGGGTTATTTTCGTTTTCACAAACTAGTGTAAATACTAGTTCAAATATAGGAAAGAAAAAATTAAAAAAGGCTGCGTCTACTCTAAAAGGATGCATCGTATGTGCTCTTATTCGTTCCTTAATTAACTTGGGTCATACCACTTGGAAATAATATGAATATAGATAAAAAAGAACACATCACGCACGGCCAACGATAAATAACTTACATATGGGATTCTTAGATCCCTACATAGTACGATACATAGTACGGGGAACACATGATATATGGTACATAGCACGGTACACTAGCTAGGGCCGGCAACACTACGGGCGCGCAACACCAACACCATATGGACTTCACCGTCGTCATCTTCACTCCTCCTTGCCGCCGTACTCGTCGTCTTCACTGCTCCTTGACGCCGTCATCGCCGATATAGTAGGGGAGGGTGTGCATGTGGTTTTCCTTGGGGAAGATACCCTCGAAGTCGGTGTACATGTTGAAGGTTGTGAATGCGATGAACTTGCATCCACACCAGAACACGCGGCCGAGCAGGTAGTACGTATCAAATCTGTTTGTGAAGTAGGTGACGAGGCCTATCACCGAAGCATTGGAGTGGGCGCTGTGTTCCTCCACACGGAACATGACTGGCGACCCCACCGGGAGGTGGTTAAAGCCCGCACGGAGGAAGCCACGGGCAAACACCATATCGTCCCTCCAGCGTGAGAACGCCCAGACGCGCAGCGCGGTCTCAACGACCCTGCCGGGGGGTAGCGGACCTCCGGCACGGTGGGTGGGAAGCGGAAGGTGGGTGCATTGAACTTCATCTTCACGTACGTCGAGTCGTCGGTTGTGCTTTGGCTCTGGTTGGAGAGAAGAGAATTGGGAGGAGGTGGAGATTGAAGATGTGGATGAGGAGGTTACGAGACGCGGTTTAAGTAGCTAAGGGAGAGGAGGGGGTGGATGGGACCGCCGTTTTTTCACACTTCATCGAGGCGTTGCGGTTGTATACTTTTTTCACACTGCATCGAGGCATCACTGTTTTTACACACTGCATCGTGGCGTCGCGGTTGTGCTGTGGAGAGGAGGGGGTGGAGGAACCTTCGTTTTTTCATCACTCAATCCGGCCGTGCCCCGATGCGTGGCGCGACGCATGAATCGACGCGACAAATTAATCGAGTGTGCGACTGAATCAAGCTGCAGGCGTCGTGGCTATAGGTGGCGACCAAATCACATCCGCGTGCGTGGCTAGGTAGCTAGGTGGCTGCGTGCATGGCAGCGTTGCCACTGAATCGCAGCCGTGCATGGCTAGGTGGCGGCTGAAGCGCAGCCTTTTAATCATGTAAACTAGTCAACGCTGCGATCATCAATGCCAACGTATGGCGCATGCATAGCAGGCTGAAACGATGGCATGCATAAAAGGCTGACCGCGCGCGTGAGTATGCTAGCAGTCTGAATTTAATTATCAACAAACTCAGCCCGTTCTACGACGTACGAAGCATACAACGGCCCAACGGGCAATGCCACAGAAACGTAGCCGCACTTGTCCCACTTGTCGGGTCCAACAAGCGACACAGTCCCACACGGCCCCACTAGTCAGAGTTAACGGAAGACACAGCAACGTCAGGTGTGAGCATTCGTGAGAGTTTCACCTAAGGAGATGGGGAAAAGTGAGTAAAACTTTCAACAGTGGGGAAAAGTGAGCAGAACTAAGGAATCAGAGGCACAGAAGTAACAATCCCTAATTTAAATTGCCTTGGCTTCCTGGCCTGATGGATCTCTCGAGTAAAATAGGGAGGGTCGCATAGCTCCTCATCATCCGAGTCGGTCGAGTCATATTCTGGGCTTCTATCTCGGGTTCTACATGTCCTTAGGGGTGGTGTTTCCGCTCCTCTTTCCCTTCTGCGTCTGTCTACCTTATTTTGTGTGATCTCGTCTCGTAAATTCCTTGGGGCTTCCTCCTTGTGCGCTGCTGGGGTAGCCCTGACCTTTTTCTTGGGGGCCTTTGAGGGTATTTCTACTCGTGGGACAGATGTCTCTGCTTGTGGAATAGGTTTCTGCTTTGATTCCGCGCTTGCTATGCTGAGTCCTCGCATCATGTCATAATGCACCTCTCCACGAGGGTCACCTGGCGATGGTTTGATGGACATTAAGTAAGTTTGGACATGCAGAAGCCTTTCCTGAGGCGTTCTGGGCGCCAATTTTTCCGTAAATTCAAATTCTTCCAAGTCTTGTTCAAGGTCAAGCGTCTTTCGAGTGCCCTGCATGTGGTCACTCGGCATATCTCTGAGTCTTGATCACCGTTTAGTAGTGGGTGGTTTCTGTACCCCGCCACTCGGGGTTCCTGTTGAGTGTACTTCCGGGATAATGTGTCGTCTTATCGTGTTGTCTAACTCCCTGTACATCATGGTCAGCTTCTTCCTGTGCTGAGATAATTTCCACTTGTAGGCCATGCGCTCTAGTGCGAGAGGAAGGCCTTGTTCAACAAACAAAGTGACTATCTCCATTGTCTCCCTTGTTACGTATATCCTAGGTCTTTCGGGTTTGCCTTTCTTATTTTTAGTTGTTGACCCGGAGTTGGCTCTGAGTTCGTCGTCATTAGCTGTCGTGGTTTGAGTTTCTGGTGGTGGGGACTTTTCCGGGTCCACATCGCTGTTGTATACACTCTCCTCGTCTCCTTCGCCTTCTTCTGTAGCATGTGTTACATCGTTGGTTTTGGGTGGGTCAGTCTTCTCGCCACCGTTCTCGCTCTCAGAAGATAACTGCTCAACACGTCGGGCCATTGCAACGAAGTGTACGTGCGGGTTAGCCGGGTAGCGGTACTCAAAGCTCTGCTCATTGAGTGACAGACGCAAAAATTCTGGCACGATTGTTTCTTCTGATTGATGTGGGTTGAAATACTTCAGTCGTATCACTCCCGCGCACCCCGCGCGGAAGTTTAGGCTTCCGATCTTCAGATTGATGCTTGTATGGAGGTAGTCGAACGCTGGGCGTGAAGCCGACGAGTACCTGGTGAAGTCGATCGACCCGAAACAGATTGAATCCGACCGGATCGCCGAGTCGTAGATTGATGATGGAATCGATTGAGCCACGAACCCAGCGCCCGGAATCCCCACGGACGGCGCCAATGTTGAGGATGTGAACTCAACAATCCCCATAGTTAGGGACCCGGGGTTTAGTAAAGGAAGAGGGCGCTGCTGGACTAATCGATTTGACGGGTTGCTGCCCGTCGGAATTATTTCGATGGTGTAAAACGGTGTCGATTATAGGGGTGCTCTCCGGAGATTAGATCTCGGCTAGCTTTTAATATAGGGTTGTTTGTCCCTGTCATGGCCCTCTCCCTTGCTTTATATAGGTGGCAGGGGTCTCAGAGGTTGTACATGAGTTGGATTCTGACTCTTAAGTCGGTAATTACTCTTTCCTAATCATATCGACGTAGACCTGCCTTCTGTTGCGGTCTGGATCTTCGTAGGCTTCTATATACATACTTGAGGAGTTTTACAGTACCCCTTAATGAGCCGCACCGGGTACCCTCCTAAGGGTCTCTTGGGTACCCCACAACAGATGGTTTAAAACCAAGTTGTTGCAGCTTTGTACTCAATCTCGAGTACCATGCCCGAGGAGCCTGCTTCAAACCATACAGGGCTTTGTCCAATCTACACACATGATGAGAACTAGCCTTATCCTCATAGCCTGGATGTTGCCTCGTGTATACTTTTTCCTCTAAAACACCATGAAGAAATGCATTCTCCACATCCAATTGATGAAGACTCCATCCCTTGGAGACAGTAATAGATAATACCAACCTAATAGTTGCAGCTGTAACTATAGGACTAAAAGTATTCTCATAGTCTATATCATATCGTTGCTTAAATCCTTAAGCTACAAGTCTACACTTATATCTATATATAGTATCATCAGATTTTCTTATCACCTTATAAAATCATTTACAATCTATAATGTTCCTCCCTTGATTAGATGGAACTAAATTCCAAGTTTTGTTTTTCATGAGTGCACTATATTCATCATCCATTGCACTACTCCAATTTTTATCTCCTAAAGCATCATGCAAATTGTCAGGTTCACCGGAAGATAGAAAACTAGCAAACTTGCCCTTATACTTGATCGTGCCATCCGTTGGAACAAAAGTTTTGAAATTTCACTTTTGGGCCTTGTATGCGCCCTGGATGGCATAGGAGGAGCAGCAGAGGCATCTCCCACAGAGGATCCAGGACGACAGCGGGTCGAATCCACGTCGAACCCTGCACCTGACGCACTGTCTGCGTCTGTCCGGTCGTCTGAAGTCGGCGGTGGGCCTGGAGAAGGAGGTGGCCCATCTGGCGTCGCCACGCGGAAAGGAGACCCTCGATTGGTGGGATGCACCCCGGTCCCCTGGCTCCGCTCCTTCCACGCCTTGCGTGCGTAGTCGTCACGTGCGTGTGGTGTGCGCGTGCCGGCTGGATGGGTGGACGGAGACGCGTCCCGGTTTTCTGCGTGGCCCGACCGGGGAACTGACCGAAGCGAATCATCTTGGGATCAACACAGAATCTCTCGGGATCGCTGTGGTTAGGAAAATCTCCTCTGTGTTCCGTCTTGTCTGTATCTGATGCATGTCACAACGAGAATGCACACTCTTTTCATGGTTATAGTCAGGTTTTTCTGGACTATTAACTGGTTCATCACTATTGTGTTCCCTTTCGTGATCGGAAGGGTTCAGTAGTTCTTGAGGGAGCCAAAGAATTTCAGCATGCAATTTTGCACCCGCGTTAGGATTTGGCTTGGAAAAGGGAAAACAGACTCATCAAAAACAACATCCCTCGAAATATGAATTCGGCCTTTTGGAATATCTAAACACTTGAACCCTTTATGGAGATTGCTATATCCAAGGAAAGCACATTCTTTGGACCGGGTGGAGATTTGGTCAACACGCACACCCAAAAACACAAAGAGAATTATAATTGGGTTTCTCATGATATAACCATTCCAACGGAGTATAAAAATCTATGACTTCGCTAGGTGTGCGATTTATAAGATATGTGGCAGCAATAAAAGCCTCATCCCAAAATTTTAGTGGCATATATGAATGAGCAAGAATGGATATACCTACTTCAACTATATGGCAATGTTTTCTCTCATCCGACCCATTCTGTTGATGAGCATAGGGACAAGATACATGGTGAGAGATGCCAATTTTATTGAAGAAGGAATTTAGTTTTTCATATGCACCACCCCCAATCAGTTTGCATAGCAATGATTTTCCTGTCAAATCGATGCTCAACAAGATTTTGGAACTCTTGGAATTTTTGTAACACCTCAGACTTGTGTTTGATCAAATAAATCCATGTATATTTGCTAAAATTATCAATAAATCTAACATAGTATTTCTTTCGTCTACCAGACTCAATAGCAGGACCCTAAACATCTGAAAAAACTAGCTCAAGAGGAGCACTAGATTCACTAAAAGATTTAGGATAAGGGAGTTTATAACTCTTTCCCTTTTCACAAGCATCACAAACATAATCATTATTGACTTCACTAGAACAAGGAAGTTTTTTGTGGCTAATAACTCTTTTTAACTATGACTGAAGATGGATGACCTAAATGTGTGTGACATCTCTCCGAAGATGGTTTGATGGCACTGTAGACACACTTGCTTGAGCTGGATCGAGTGGATGGAAGTGGATAGAACCCTCTTCTACATCGACCTTGAAGAAGAGTTTTCCTGGTTGCTTGATCCTTCATAAAAAAAGAATGAGGGTGAAATTGTAGAAAAGCATTGTTATCAAAAGCAAGATGATGAGCGGATAAAAGACTTTTATTTGATTGGGGCACATGAAGGATATTTTTAAGATGGAGATCATGATCACAGGTACTAACAAAAGCATGACCAACATGATTAATATCCAGACCCGACCCATTTGCCGCGTGGACTTGCTCGTTGCCATTGTATTTGTCGCGGATGGTCAACTTGTGCAGGTCCGTGATGTGATCCGTGGCACCGGTATCGATGTACCAGTGCGAGTCGACGCCGTAGGAAGAGGTGGTAGCCGAGCCTGCGCTCTTCTATTCCACACCGGCAAAGTCGGGGTTGTAGTGCTGCCAGCACTTGATCATCGTGTGCCCTGCCTTTCTGCAGAGCTGGCAGCGAGGCTTGCCACCATTGTTGGTGCGCTGGTTGCCACCATGCCCACCATAGTTGTTGGCGCCATGTCCTGCATAGCCACCACCCTGGCTACCGTGACCACCAGAGTTGTTGTCGTGGTGACTGCCAAAGTTTCCGTGGTGACCACCGTAGTTGCCTCCTTGCACGGAAGGGTTGTTGTCGTAGCCGCCATAGCCATAGTTTGGAGGACCGCCACGGCCTCCGCCACGAACACCGCCTCCTCGATCCGCCACGCACAACATCATGGACTGAAGATTGCGCACCTCCTTGAAGCAGATCGAGGCACATATTGAAACTCAACAATCGCGAGTAGAGTTCGGAGACGGTGACTGCCTCCTTGCGCGTGGCCATGTCAGTGACCATGGAGTTGTACTCGCCATCAAGGCATGTCAAGACGTAGGAGACGATGTCCTCCTCGTCAAGCGCCTTCCCAGCCGTGGCCATCTCGTCCGCGAGCTGGCGGATCCACCCGAAGTACTCCGCCATGCTCATGTTCCCCTTCTGGAATTGGCGAGAATGATCCTTGTGTTCGCAGTGCTTGCAAGTCTGGAATGCGATCATCCCCTCGACGGCCGCCCACAGCTCCACCGATGTCGCACTGGTATGCACGGCCGCCAACAGCTCCACCGATGTCGCACTCGTATGCACCTGCAACAAAACCTCCCTTGATAGGGTTGTGGTCAGAAAACTAAGAAGCTGCTGATCTGGATTTGCCGCACGCCATGGTCCATAAGATGGGTTCGGCTCCATGTTGGCCTTCCAATCTACGGTGACCTCCCGTTCCTTGGCCGGGACATCACGATTGCTGTCGATGAATAGTTGCCCTTGGCCAACTTCTCTTTGATGTTGACGGAGGCGAACGGGGAGCCAGGAACGGAGGAAGAGCTCGCCATGGATGTGTTATGGAGGACCAGCTCTGATACCACGAAAAACTACGTAGGTAGATTGGTTCGGGGGTTGGAAGCATGCCTTGGACTCGGCGCGTTGCGTGTTATATAGGGAACAAACCGTCCCGGATGGTTACAAAAGTATTACAACAAGAAGTTGTTACCAACTTACGTTACAAGTTACCGTCGGTTTATATTGCACTGACCTATACAAAGAGATAAACCAAAACTATTCTAAAAGCCTATCTTTCAACAAACAGGACTAGGCTTTTTTTTTTTTTCTCTACATCTCCCAAAGGGGAGCTGGAGTCCATCATCGTAGATAACAGAACAAAGTTTTCTGTACAAAAACAAAAACATACACCAACAAAGGAACTTCAAAGAAAAAATCATAGCCCTCTGTACGGCCCCAAGAAGAGGAATATTAGCAGCCCTAGGTCGAACAGAGGAAGTAACCCATAAGCATTCTAGCATCAAAGAACGCGCAGAAGTTTGAAGAAAGATCCACTTACATGCCTTTAAGATGCCACGTAACAACGATCAATACATGTCACAGTAACAAAGACAGGAAAAAGATGTGGTGGGAGTGGGACGTTTTGACAGGTAAGAGAGAGCGTAGCTGAAAGTACAGACTCATACATACAGCTGCATTATAGCTGTCGGTCTCCTTGATTACCTGCTGAAAAATTAAACTCGGTGAGCTCAACTCAATGTTGTCCACCACTGTACCACTGGTCTTCGACCTCTTCAATTTCGCTCGTCTGGCTGCAGCTAGCAACCGCATCAGTATCGGCGATGCTGTTTCGGGCAGCAGACACAGCGGGCGTATCTGCTTGTGCCTCCACCGCACCTGTCCCGCTGCTCCCAGCTTCTTCACAAACCTGTGCACTCTGCTTCCCCGGCAAAATCTCTACCTTGTCATTGATGTAGAAGGCGATCTGGTTGCGATGCTCCTTTGCCTCTCCTCTGACGATTGCAACCGTAGCGCTGATGCCCTGGCTGTCGCTTCTATACCACGAGGAGCACCGGAAGACAACCACCTCGAGCCTCCGGAGGTGCATGATGCCCACAGGGCTGTTGCTTTCTGGGCCAGCGTAGAACTTGAACACAAGGCGTTTGAGCTGCGGCAAGGCTTCTGGCCTAAAGATTACCCGTGGAACTCGGGAATCTATGCACAAGCTCTCCAGCATCTTGAACCCTGCAGCCTCGATGGTTACCGGCTCCACCGGGATAACTTCAAACCTCAGTACAAGATTCTTGAGGTTGGGCATCTCTTGTAGAAACTCGAGGTCATTCTTTCCAAATTTGCAGAGCCTGATATCTAACGAGAAGAGAACTGTGAAGTGTTCTTTCATCAAGTCCGGAATCTTAATGGGCAATCCGGGAACCTTGAATACCGCAACTTGTGGAACTGTGCCGAGACCGCAAGGATCATAAAGCTGGATCGACAAGATATCCCTGCATTTTTTCAGGGAAGACTCTGGAATTCTATCCACGAGACCTTCGTAGACGCCTTCAGGCAACTCTATACCTTGGCGGGCATCCTTGTTACCGGCAAGAACGCGCACCGATTTTGGAAGCTGGCAAGCTTCCCATGGGAGCTCCATAATCCCTGTGTCTCTTACGTCCAGAGTCTCCAGATGCAACAGTCTCCTGATCTGTGGTGGAACCTCGGTGATTGGTGTCCCCATGAGACCAAGGTGCCTCAGCCAGAGTAGCCCACATATATCCACAAGATGGGCATCCCCTAGATCCCTAGTGTTTTCAAGCTCCAGCACTCGCAGACGTTCGAACTTTTTGAAGGGGACTGCACAAACTGAACCAAAGACAGCGAGGGAGTGAATGTGCGCTAAATCCAAACGTGAAAACTCCAGGGGTTGCCCTTCTTTGGCATGGACAGAAAGCCGACGAATTTGCTTCGACAGTAAAATATCAGAGTGGACATCTATGTGTGTAATAAAATTATCCTCCTGTGATTTGCACTTGAGGAAGGAAAGCATCATGGGGTGGATTTCATGTTTGCCACTTGCTGCCGGCTTGATCCATGCCCTGTCAACAAGATGTTCAAAGTAACCTTCTGCTGTGTCCTTATCGTACACAAATCTTTCAGCGATCCATCTCCTCACCAGACGATCTTTCTCGAATTCATAACGCCAATTGTATATACTACAGTATAGCAAGAAAGTCCTCAGATAAAGAGGAAGGTCGCTGTAGCCAAGGCATAAGCTCTCTGCCAATGGTTTCAAAGACGGAATAGTTAAGATTCCATCTCTTACACGCCTTAGAGCCCTAGTTTTTTCTGATTCACTACTTCTCCGTGGTAGCTGCTCTTTCATTGCTGATGACAGGCAAATTAGTGCTAATGGTATACCGCCGCACATTTCCGCTAGATAATTCCATGGATAGTCATCAATATTTCCAGTTATGCGGCGTGGCCCAGAGCTCATTAGTGTCCAAGCATTTGTATTATCAAGACCCCCAATTTCATATGGAGCGGCATGGTTGCCGCCAGTTCGCCACTTCTCAGCTATAGCACTGATGCGAGTTGTGATGATTATTCTACTGCTGGGATTATTCTTTGGCAGAGACATTGAGATGATTTCCCATTCTGCCCAATGCCAAATGTCATCAATTATGACAAGGTACCTATAAAAGATCAAAAGATAAAAGACATGATGTTATATCGTCAACTCAAAGTTCAATTATGTTTTCACAATCCATAGGTGTGCTAAAGGTTCATTGTGTGTGTTTGTTGGCTAAATAAAACTAAGGTTAAGAATTCAAACCATTGTGTGTGTTTGTTGGCTAAATAAAACTAAGGTTAAGAATTCAAACCTAACAAGCCAGCATCTCGAGAAATATGCAACCAATAATGAGAAGCTTCTACAAATAAACTTTGCAAGACAATGGGGATTTGCAATGAAAGTTCTAGAATTTAATATTTAGCTTGCTTCATGACGAATGTAATAATATCATAACCCAAACATTTGCATTGGAGGTACTCAAGAAAAATATCCGTCGATAAGTATGAATTATCCATCCCAAGATTAGGAGAATACAGAACAACAAAAGTATTATTAGGTGCGTTTGGATGGTTGCCACTTTGCACTATTTCAACAGGTTAGTATAATTATACGAAGGGTGCCAACTCCCCTACCCCCATCCTCAACCTAGGAGCAAGAAAGGAAAAAAAAACATATCATGAAGATTAAAGAATCATAGTGATCACCATGCGAATAATAGCCGAAGACCAAAGTTGTTACCACTCCTAGAGTCAAAGTTTGTGACCTTTTGTTGGTGCATAAAGATTTAAGATTTAATTGGTCAAGTGATGCATCCCTAATAAGTTGATTATTTGTTATATACTTAATGCATAGTAAGATGAGATTTTAGGTGAGTTCCTTAGTCATATCAAACCATGAACAACCCAGTCTCTGGGCATCAAAACGCCAGGCTGGAAAATGAGAAAACTAACCACCTGAAATTAGTTGGATTCACAAGTGTGTGTGTATCCTCAAAAACTGGTATCTGGGCAAGCAATTCTAGATTTTCAAGATCAGGAGTTAAGTCGTTTAAGAGGAAATAATGCTTGGGGACAAACCGAGACTACGAAGATCGTTTTTCTGGGCCCATGTGACTAAGGCTAGTCACAACGGGGAGTAACATATACTAGTAACATCACATTTAACTAGACTATGTTACTACCTCCACAATGAGTAACTTAAATGTGGTGTCATGCAAGGGTTCCTTTATTGTATTATAGACTCATATTAACTTGATATGTGTGATGTTACAGTAACTAGCTATGTTACTCCATTTGCCTCTCTCTTCATTAATTAGCCTCCACGTCATCTTTTTACTTACGTGGCACTGAAGTTAAAGTTACTACCTACCAGTGTGACCGGCCTAATATTGGGCAGCTCAGAGACGGCTGCTCTCATGGATGCAAGTGCCCGCCTAAATAGACCCAGCACGAATCATGACAAATATTATCTATAACAAGTCCTGCCTGCAGGGTAAGATTTGAAAGAGGGCGTCATATTTACTTGAGCCTGACAGAGGTGGCCTGTAAAGGTAGTAAAGTTCAGGTACATCTTGAAAACACCGGTTTGGAATGTTGGAAATTTTTAGCCCAATAGATGGTCGACTCATATGTATGAGGCACCGTTACAATTCTGAAATTTCACAACTAGTACACAAATTTTAGTCCTGTATTGCTAAAGCAATGTGTGGGACTTATAAGGAAGCTAATGGTGTGTTCTAAAATATTATGAACACACAAAGTATTGCACCATAAACATATAGTGTGGGCACCTGGATATTCGCGTGACTTGTGAACTGTGGTTGTACCAAATAAATCCTCTTCTATTTTTGTTGAACACTACAATAATCTCTCCTACCAAATTTTGTTTGAGTGTGGTCAAACAAATTGATTGTTGATTATTTCGGATCCATCAGTTTCTTGAGAGCACTAAATTGGATTATCCGATTTTGTTACTAGTGTTTATTTGGCCTTTTTTTTTTTGCCTTTACTAGTGGTGGACCCTTCAGCTATATGAAGCAATGAGACATCCTGTTTCGAAGGCCAATTTTTACCATATCCCTTCTAGCATGTGTCACTCCTGAGTATACCTGGCCATGGGCCAGCCTTAAAAGGCCCACGGCAGAAAACTAAGGCCTGGGCCCAGCCTCAAACGGCCATCGAACCTACTTTTCATGTCCAAGCCCGTCCCATCTATTGAAAAGCCCATGGGCCTAGGGCTGCGGGCCAAGACTCTTCCTTAAAATCTCAATATGTCAAGCCCCAAGGGCGGTGGGAAAAAGGGCTTCATGGGAGAGAGAAATTGAGGAGAAAGAGGGTAGGTGGGGAACGAAGACACCGACAGATGGGCATGCACGTGCTCTGCCTACGTGGATTGCATTGCCTCAAGTTGTCGGCACTCCCGACGGAAACGTCCGGCAAATATTTTCCCTCTGTATTGAAATGTAAAATGTTTTGTCGTTTCCTAGACAAAACGTATCTAGCCATGTTTCAGTATCTAGCCATGTTTCAGTGCAAGATACACATGAATCTACATGTCTAGATACGTGTTGACTAGAAAGTGCTAAAACATCTCACAACAGGTCAAGAAATACAAAATAACCCCTAGGGTTTGCTGCAACCACCATAGCGAGCAGCCTCCGTTCAACTCGAGCGTCGTCGAGACAAACGTCAGAAGAAACGCCGAGCCTCCACCATTGCAAAATCCGAGAAAGCACCATAGTCAACGAGGCTTTGTGAGTCGTGAACAGGCCCGTTGCACGCAGCAAGGCACATATAGATGTGGCACGTCGACCGTGGGACGTCCATGTGCCGTCTTGGACCAAGATTTGTCGCCTCCTATCGACGAAGTTAGAGAGGATTGACAAATCCACCACCTCCGGACCAGCATCCTCGCTCTAGAAGAACCACCTTGCCTCGGCGGCGCAAATAACCACAAATGTCAGCGACACACCGAGAAACTGATCTCGCCAGATCTAAAAAACGGCGAGAAGACCAAGCTATCTGCACACGTTGCCATCAACTTCGAGACGCCTCCATGAAGGTCGCCGCAGGTATGGGAGTGGAGTTGAGTCAGATTTATTTGCCCGGACACTGCTCCCACCACCCCAACGACGCCCTAAGGAAACAGTAGGCAAACGAAAGCGCCATGGTCCCCACCTCCTCGCATCGTCGGAGGGGCCAACGGAGGAGGCAGGGAACGGCGGCGGCCGGTGTAGTAGGGGGCTGATGGGTCGTCTCCCACGATCGCCTTTGCTCTCGCATAGGAGCGAAACGGTTTTGTGTGCTTCTCCCTTGGGAGGAAAGGGTCTAACACTTAGCCGTCGGATTAGTCTACATCGTGTGGACGCGACTTCCCTTGGGCCTACCAACCCACCGCACCGAGGAGAAAATATATGCACAGCCTTATCCACTTGCACGATCTCCACGTCTTCGTCTCCAACGCATGTTCTTCTCCCCTAGCACTGCATGTCTCGCCATCTCTAGTCCGGGAAATCTCTCTCCCGAGAGGCTCGCCACCCACGCCGCCAAGCGTACCACCCTCCCGTTTTTCTGCACAGGAGCCGCGTGCGCCGCTGGTTCTTTATGAGCTGCAAGGCGGCCATGGCGCCACTGATGCTAGGAGCGCGAAGGATTTTGTGAGGAGCGGCGCGCGTAATGCTACAAGCGGAATTCGGTGGAGCTACATGGGTCTCCAACTCCGTGAGCTCTCCCCCACGGACTACGCCTCCTCGGCATGCCCTGGTTCAAACGGATGGCGACGGTGCTTCCACCCGTAGCCGCCTCCTATGGTGCTCACTGGCGATGCTACCAACAACACGCGGGGTTGCTTCCGACAGTAGTCGACGAAGCTCGCGCAGCGTTGCTCCGATGGTAGCCAGCGATAATACAGACGGCACGACGCGTTGCTACAGACGGCACACGGCCTTGCTCCCGGTGCTACCAACGGCGCGGTGCGTTGCTACGATGGCTTGTGCTGTTGCTCCTGACGGTGGCCGGTGTTGCTCACGATGGCGCACACGCCTTGCTCCAGGGGGTCGTCGGTGATGCTACCGTCAACGCGCGGCATTGCTCCCGAAGGTGGCCGACTTTGCTACGGATGGCGCACGACCTTGCTCCCGGCAGTCACCGACGGTGCTACCGCCGGCGGGCGGCATTGCTTCCGATGGTGGCCGGCTTTGCTACGGACGACGCACATCCTTGCTCTCGACGGCCGCCGGCGGTGCTAGAGTCGAGGCGCGACGTTGCTACAAAGACACTGTGAAGCTCTGGCGGCATATTTCTCCAACAACGGCGGTAGGATAGGGACAGGATAGTTTCTCCGGTATCAGTGGCAGGAAACAGAAACAGCGACCTGAATTTTTTCTCTTTTTTTCACGGAAAATGGAGGTCAGGAGTTGCACTGGTGTGGCGGTCGCTCATTGAATAGAACCAGAACCAGACACGTGTCGCCCGTGTCCCCCTTTTGCTATTAGGGTGGTTGGTGGAGCTAATTTATGTCTAGCCTTTTGCTATTAGGACGTCCCCAATAGCTATATCGGGTCGCTATTGGGCTGACCGATAGAGATGCTCTAAGTAGTAAGCCATTATCCTAGCTTACATAGATAAGAGTAAGCAACAGTGGACGTTATGACCAGTCAAAGCTAGAAAAAAAAGAGTAACCGCATAAAGTTGGTTCATGTAGGTGAAAGGCTAACTATATTTTTAAATATATAAAAGAAATCAATAAAGCTGCATTGATAAGATAGATGGTCAAAACTGCTTACCTTTTGTCCTCGAGGAATTTTGATATTTCATGAATGAGATATTGTTGGGTCACAACTTCAGGGGCACACGGTGAATTAGTTACTTCCGTGAGAATTGCTCTCAATATAGCTATGATGTCAGGGCTCGGAGAAACCGACACAAATGCCCGGCAATCGAATTTCTTTTCCGTCGCGCGGTACACTTGATCTGCAAGAGCAGTCTTACCAACCCCTGGCAATCCTTGGATGCATATTGTTTTGATCAGATCAAGCTGGTAGCGGCGTTGCTCGCTGACCGACATTAGTTGTGCGTGGCCCACTTTCCTCCTGAGCACGCTAATCACCATAACGACGTCCAAACCGGTGCCGACCACCTCCAACCTGTCCCTCTCATTGCCGGAGATAACTATCGATATCACCCCGGCCATCCTAGCCACTATAGCTATGGTCTTGCTGCGCGCCTTGTCACTTGACATTGCTACCTTGATAACAAATTTTTGCTGCAGCAAGTAAACAAATAACTTAACTGCAGTAGTAAGAGATTCATGTCTCAGTTTTAACAGCCCCAAAAAGAACTAAAATACACGGAAGAAACTTAGGGAAGTGGGGACTGGCGAGTATGCAGCTTTACCTTGATCCCTACTCCTGTGCTCGCGGGGAGTGGTCTCGGAGCATCCCCAGATGTGTCCATACCACTTACCACCAATTGAACGAGACCATCTCTCAGCTCGTTTATGCCCACGAGTTCTGACGAATCCCTGTGGAGTAAGCGAGATCGCGGATCTACCATGACCGGCTTGCTAGATCTGGACATAACTTCAGCCGTCTTCCGCATATCGCTGCTCCGCTCGGACACATTCTTGACTCTTATCTTCAGATCCTCCAAAGGGAACTGGCTGATCTCGTGATGCAAGTCGTCCATGGCATCCTCCATGTGGTAGGATAGCTCCCGCGCCTCCATCATCCAATCCTTGCATGGCGCATCTAGATCCTCCATCCCCCATATGCTCGAAATGACAGACACCAGGACTTCGAGGTCGGATTTTATCGACTCGATGTCGCTCTTGCCCCCATCAGGAAGCGTGGGCTCGTCGCCAAGAAAAGCCGTCAGCTTCTCTAGGATGGGATTCAGGGCCCCCGTGGCTGCGCTCACAGCAGCCCTCTCCATGGCTTACACTACGGTCGAGCTCGAGTTCGGTGTCACCGAGAAGGCTGGATCCAATGGCCACCGGCCCAATCTAATTGTTGTTGTTTATATCCCAAACACTACACTGCTCCCCCCACCCACCCCGGACTGAGATCCAGTGACTTCACTTGTGAATTCAGGTTGTGACTTTAGGCTTCTGATCTCCATCCAAAACAGATCCAACGGTTCATATCACACAAAGGCAAAAGCCCTCAACACTTAGCAGTTTTGGACAAGGGCGGGCTGAAGAAACACTTCGCGGGCTTCTCCTACCACTCCCGCGCCGCGCCGGCGTGTCCACCGCCTCTCCGGAGACGTCACAGCTCCACTGCCTCTCCGGGAACCGCACCACACCGCGGCACCAGAGAGAGCCAGGGGACCCGCGCCGGCCGCCGCATCGAAGAAGGAGAGTATTCTCAGTTCTTGATTATTGTTATTTTGCATTAAGTTAAAAGGCGGTTAAAATTGTGGTTCATAGGTTAGAAAATGGTTCAGAAAGATGTCAAAATCTGTATGTGCACGGATGATTTGTTTAGTTAAGCTAAGTGAAAGGTACAGCCAGATTGATTACCTCATTCTGTATGTTGAAACATCTATAGTTTATATAATCAGCAATGGAGATTAGATAGTTGGCATGTATGTGCAAAATTCTAATTTGTTTTAACTGAATCCTACAAGAAGTCTTCGGTCGCTTTTGGGCTCCCCAAAACTACCAAGTGTTGAGGGCTTTTGCCTTTGTGTGATATGAACCGTTGGATCTATTTTGGATGGAGATGAGAAGCCTAAAGTTACAACGTGACGAAGTCACTGGATCTCAGTCCACCGCTGTCTATAACTATTCAACGGAAAATAATCCACACAACCGGCTCCCCTTTCCAGGCAGCACGCTGTCTGCAATTAGTTTCCGGACAGGATGCTCCTGTCTTCATCCATTCGACAATTAGTCTCCACTGGCTCGCCTTTCCAGACAGGATGCTCTTGTCCTCGACCCCATTTTCTGCAAATAATTTGATCACACGAAATATCTAGCACGTCCAATCTGGGATTCAAACCCAACACCCCAAATCAGATTTGCTCGAAGACCCCATCACAACATGTGCACCGATGCCAAAACCAAATTTGACACGTAGATGTATTTGGCATAAGTGCTATATTTGATATGTTTGCTACAATGTGCCAATAGCTAAGCCAAATGTCGAATTCTCTTCTAGCATGACCCACTATATAAAAAAAATTGTGTTGGGCTGAGCACACTCTCTAATATCCACCCTCCATACCTATTATTTTATTCACTTTAACAAATTTGGCTTTCGATCTTCTAGTTGCTCCTACTCCACATTTGGCTTTTGAAACCACCAAAATGAGTTTCATAATGTTGCCAAAAACCAAATACTCATTTGGCACCCCTATTTTGCTATACACTGTGCCTGCCCTAACGGACCCACAAACGAACTCAGAAGATAGAGACAGACCAACTCTCGACCAAACATGACCAAACTTTGGTCCTCGTTTGGTCAAGTCCACGGACGACGCCGTGTCCTACCTGGCCCATGTGCCACGCGTGCACTCGCGCACGCCCGCAACGTCTTCCGCGGCCTCACCTATCATAGACAGGGGCATTTCGCCTCCTTTGTCCGGTCCTTCTTAATGGGACCATGTCGCTTTCGCCACTTCACTCCCGCCCCCACCGACCAAACCCTGGAGATCATCGGTGCCATGGTGAAGAAGGAGCACGAGGCGGGCCGTCTCACCACGTCGAGTACGACGTCGCCATGTGGTACTGATAGTGCAAACCGACCAGTACCATGGCCCGGCGTCAAGTTGCCCTCGCAATGGCATCTCAACGGCAGGCGGGTCCCCATCCCCCCCCCCCCCATGCCTGAGTACGGGCAGGAGGAGATTGAGCGGCGGCGTACTTTCCTCCCGCCGGATCAGCGGGACGACCCCCGCGATCGGACTGGACAGCGGCCTTTGGTACCGCTGGTTCGTGTACGGCGTTGTCCGCGACAAGCGCTGTTGTGAGTACTGAGCGTTCTTTGGGCCGCTGCCGTCGAGGCCGGAGGCGCCCGGACCAGAGGAGGGGGAGCGCAAGCACGCGCCCATGAACCACGAGGCGACGCCCGTGGAGGAGGAGGAGCCCATTTCGGCACCCTGGACCGCGGCGGAGGAGGAGCAGCTCCGCCGCACTGTCGAGGCGCCTAACCTGGCATAGCTCGGGATGTAACCCGACCTAACCCATGCGCTCCAGTAATCCTGGTCGGAGACGCACCCGGAGCCGTGGATGCGCCTCCCCTCCGTGACCGCCTCCAGTGCAGGCGCCACCACCTCCGCCATATGTCGAGCCAGCGGCATCCGTTGGCTCTACGACGTTCCGGGCCCCAGCACATGGCGAGCAGCCACTAGCGCACCTTTATGCACCGCCGCCCTACATCATCCTTTATTAGGGGCACTCGTGAGGCAGCGGCGGTCAGAACCGATGGAGCCGGTGGGGCGTAGGAGGGACACATGGACTGCAACGGTTAAGCCCATTTTGGGATTTTTTTTTACATATTTTTTCTGCATTAAGGTCCCAAAATGTATAAAAATCCCCTTGTATATATAAATTTTATTAAATTTTGTGTTTCAAATAGTGAAAAAAAATTGGGAGGGGGGGTCGTTGGGATGGGTGCAGTCCGGATTTTGTTCCGCGGACCGCCCCGGGAAGACCAAATGTGGACCAAAATCTGTCCCATTTCGAGTGGGTTGTTGGGTTTGCTCTTAGAGTATATCCAGTACCGCCCGTCCCTCTCGACAGCATTGGAGTATCTCCGGTCCAACACTTGGATTCCCCATCCACATTTGCATTTTTCGCCACTCTTTGCGGTGTGTTCTCAATGTTAGAGCATTTCCACGACACCCATCAAATATGTGTCCGACACACATCAAATATAGTCCTTTTGGGGGTGTCGGGCATGTGTCCGTTTTTTTATATGGGTGTGTCCTACAATGGCACCCCCGAACTCATGCCCACTAAAATCTTTGTCATTAACATAAGCAGCTCGTAGGCACTCTCCCGGCTCATCCATGTAGCTAGCAGTAGACAACATATAAACTTTGGTCAAAACAAGTCGAAGTCACGCGAAGGAATTACTTTATCCAAAAGGTTTTCATTGAAATTTTAGAGCAAAAATTACAACGGGCGCCCTGACTACTACCCCTTGTCGTCGATGTCCTCGATGTCACTGCACTCGGCCTCGCGGAAGGCGAGGATCAACCCTACTGCAACCGGTGCATGAGGGTGAACACCGCCCATAGCCTTTCCCGAGGAACAACTCGCCGTTGTGCCTAACCACGACAGCATCCACGTGGTGGGGGCGGTCTTCCAGGTGTAGCGTGAAATACTCCGACTCATTGCATGCGAGCAAGGCGGCAATTCTATCAGGCAGCCTCAGGAGGTTTCCCAATGGTTCGAAGAGGAGGACGAAGAACTCTGGGAGCGCAAATCCTTAGTCGCCATCTGCGCCGCCACGGCTGCAGCGACCACCACGGCCTCATTGCGCTCCTCTCCCTCCGCAACCAGCATGGCCTCATCGCCCTCCTTGTGCTCCTCGCTCTCCACGACTGCCTCTTGGAGTTGTGGCCATCGCTCTCCGACGAGAGGGTATATGTGCGAGGTGGGGGGCAGAGATGATCCCCTCTCCGGCGACAGGGGATTTTATAGGGATATGGATCATGGGACATCGGCGACGTGGGGGAGTGGTTGCTCCTCGGTCTACGCCAAGCGTTGGCACATGGCCGGCGTGGGGAAGTGGCGGCTCCTCGGTCTCCGCCACGCATTGGGACGTGGACGCGTGGGGAAGTGGCGGCGTTGGCTCGCCTGCCTATAGCTGCGTCGCCTCAGCAGACAACGCGGCCCGTACCATCGGTCAGGCCCATTTTAAGCGCGCCCTCAGGTTCATTCTGGAACAAATCTCCCACCATCCACCCAATGGCGCTGCCGGAGAAGAATGTCGTGCTGCCACGCGACGAGGAGAAGATCACCGAGAACCTGCTGCAGCGGGAGGGCACGGAGGAGGAGGACATGGTGGAGGACGTGGAGTCGCTGTCGTTGCCAAACGTGGCTGTAGATTGGTGGGGGCCTTGAACCTCATGGGAGGAAGCCTTGCGCGGCGCAGACCCGCGGTGGTTTTGCACCGCCATGGGCATAGCTCGCGGCTCCCGCGCTGCCGCCTCCCAGATGTCCACCACCGCCGACGTTGAAGTAGGAGGAGTCTGGAACTATGCCGTGATATCTACGCACGCTTCAATTCTTGTAGACAGTGTTGGGCCTCCAAGTGCGCATGTTTGTAGAACAGCAGCAAGTTTCCCTAAAGTGGATCACCCAAGGTTTATCGAACTCAGGGAGGTAGAGGTCAAAGATATCCCTCTCAAGCAACCCTGCAATTAACATATAAGAAGTCTCTTGTGTCCCCAACACACCCAATATACTTGTCAGGTATATAGGTGCACTAGATCGGCGAAGAGATAGTGAAATGCGAATAATATGGATGGTTATAAGTAATAATAGCAATCTGAAATAAATAGGGCAGCAAGCAAACATGTAGCAGAACAGGCGGAAAATGGTGTTTCAATGCTTGGAAACAAGGCCTAGGGATCCTACTTTAACTAGTGGACACTCTCAACAATGATCACATAATTGAATAACTAAATATATTCTCTTCACTATGCTACTCTTAACCCTCTCCGGTTGGATAACGAACACTATTCATTGCGTAGGACTGCAAAAGGCATTCCTTAAAGTAAGCATTCTCATGTTTAGTTAACCCCACGCTATCACTATGAGCGCCCTAGAAGGTACTAGGCAAACACCACAATTCATAGAGGAGACACACACGATGTGCACACTGTCACCTTCACACCGCGGGACAAGGTGACTCCAAATTTCATATTAATAAAACACTTGAGTAGCACAAGATGAAGAGTAACATCTACTTATTCAACTAGATTACAAAGCACACGATCACATATAGATCATACCATGGGAGAGAGAGATAAACCACATATCTACCGGTAGAGCCCTCAGCCTCGGGGGAGAACTACTCCCTCCTCATCATAGGAGACAGGAACGGCGATGGAGATGGCGGTGGAGTCGATGGAGATGGCTTCCGGGGGCACTTCCCTGTCCCGAAAGGGTGCCAGAACAGAGATCTATCCCCCGAAACTTGGGTTGACGATGATGGCGGTTGCGGAAGGTTTCGTGGAATTTCGCCGATTCTCCTAGGGTTTTTGCATCGGGGGATTATATAGGCGAAAGGGCAACGTTGGTGGGCCACAAGGGGGCCCTCACCATCCCTAGGCGCGGCCTAGGGTAGGGCCGCGCCAGGCTATGGTGATCCCACCTTGGTGCCCGTCTTCGACTCATCTTCGGACTTCTGGATGCTTCCGGAGAAAATAGGAATTTCGGGATTCATGGGGTCCAATTCCGAGAATATTTCCAGAACAATTTTTCTGAAATAAAAAACAATAGAAAACAGGAAACTGGCACTTGGCATCTTATTAATAGGTTAGTCCCGAAAAACGTAAGAAAACGTATGAAAACATGTAGCAATTGGCATAATATCAACATGGAACATCAGAAATTATAGATACGTTGGAGACCTATCAAGCATCCACAAGCTTAGTTCCTACTCGTCCTCGAGTAGGTAAACGATAAAACAGAATAATTTCTGAGGTGACATGCTACCACACAATATTGATCATAATATGTAAAAGCATATGTAAACTGAGATCATAGAACTTAAACACAAGCATGATAAATAGAACTTTAATAATAAAACATAGCAATCACCTTGCATCATGAGAAAGCATGGCAAAGTGGTTTTCGCTAGTCCTTAAGGGTGGGGCAAAACATAAATGTCAGGACACCTTCAAAGTTCATGAGGAAGACTAGAACAAATAATTAGAGAACAAGCAATAACACATCATGAATCAATTAATAATATTTCTGGGACAAATGCACATAAAACTCAGAATGGAAAAAATGCTCTCTCAATTGTGCATAAAGTTAGAAGATGGAGACTCAACATAAAAGTAAAATAAAGGCCCTTCGCAGAGGGAAGCATGGATCACTCATGTGCTAGAGATTTTATTTTAGTAAATAGAGATATTAAAAGTTTGACACTCCTCCCATCCATCTTACACAAACTATGGCTAACCAAATCGTCAGGTTCCTGCCAACAATCACATACCATGGAGGAGTGTCTATATTTTGGGAGATGTATGCTAATGTCAACGAATGGTAAACAGAAAATACAGTATGTCACAAGCCAACTAGATTTCACAAGAGCGGCTCCCATATGAAGGACGCAACTGGTGTATAAGGTCATCCCTCTTTCTCTTTTGTTCACACAATTAGGCTTTGACAGATAAATCAGGGGCAAAAATAGTGTAGAAAATTTGTGTGTATTAATTTGGGGCTGGGCACCCCGCTGACAGCTCTTCTATCAATTGGATAAGCGGATGAAGCAACTAGTCCAGGGTGTGAAATCCAATCAACAAGTGAGATAAATATTCTCTATTTACTTCCTCATGAGAAAAAACAGGAACACAAAGCAGGAGTAATTTTGAAGGTTTTAAAGGTAACACATGAGCAATTTACTTGGAGTGACAGTTAAATACCACATGTAGGTAGGTATGGTGGATACAATGGGAAAACTTGGTCTTAGGGAGTTGGATGCACGAGTAGAATTCCATACTCAGTATAGGTGGAGTCTAGCAAAAGACTGGGAGCGACAAATCAAGAGAGCATAAGAGCGGTAATCATGCATAGAGACATAAACATCATTAATGAAAGCATAGGTGGTACCACAAGTTCAAAAACTAAATGATCATAGAGGCTATTAGTGACTGGTTCATAGTCATAAACATGGTGTGAGCATGCGCCAATTCAATGAAATAAAACATTCAAAAGAGAATACCACAAATTTATGCTTCAATATGACAAGAACAACTCATGATTCTTTCAATGGCACATTAAACACTCTCAGCTATTTGAGGCTAATCATGCTACTCAATAACCACAAGGCTTTAAACTAAAATAACATATAGCATGATATGTAAAAGTTCTAGCCATAGTCTATACAAGCTTCTACTTGCACCATTAAAAATTCTACTTCAAGCAGCAATTACTTTTCCTAACGAGCACCATACAAGATATGTTTTAACAAAAATACTCTACATGATACAACAAGAAAACATGAGAGTACTCACATAACACTACTAAAACTAACAGCTCTGAATAAGAGATGCATGAAAACACAGGCTAAACGCAGTACTAGCAAAAAGTGAACACTCATAGAACAATAAGAATGAAAACTAGAGTGTTCTAAGCAATGAAAATGGAGCGTGTCTCTCTCCCACACAAGTATGATAAGATCCAACCATAAACTACAGCAAAGAAAACTAAACAAACTCAAATCAAAAATAAAAGACGCTCTAAGTAAATCACATAAGATGTGACCGAATAAAAATATAGTTACATTAGAAGTGACCTGATAATTTGTCGATGAAGAAGGGGATGCCTTGGGCATCCCCAAGCTTAGACGCTTGAGTATTCTTGGAATTTTCTGGGATGTACCACCGGGGCATCCCCAAGCTTAGGCTTTTCACTCTTCTTGATCACATCATATCATCCTCTTCTCTTGACCCTTGAAAACTTCCTTCACACCAAACTTCTCACAATCTTCATTAGCAACGTTAGTGCAAATCGAAATAATAAATTCACGTCGTTCAGTTTCAACACAAGCCTAACACTCATAAACACATTAGCTATTATCACAACTTCTTTTAAAACTCTTTTTCTCAAAAGAACACCAAAAGAAAGAGATTAAGAGGCAAATGCAATTATTAGCATAAATCTGTCAAAACAGAACAACAGGTAAAGATGATTTCTTTCGAAAATTCTCTTTAACTCAAATCAAAAGTGGTCAACTAAGAAAAGTTACATATGTATCCCAGGATGACGCACAAAAAAACTCAGGTCATTTTGAATTTTCTGTGATTTTATACGAATTTAACGGTGGATAGCAGAAATCTGTTTCCTGCGCAGAAATCCGAAATATAGCCTAAAATTTCCACTAGAGACTTTACTTGGCTCAACAAAGACACAAAATAAAAGATACAACGGAGTTGCTAAGGAAATATACAACAGCCAGGTGCAAAGCACACAGAAAGAAACGATGGAAAACAGGTTCAAAACGGAGAAATAAAACGGGTTGTCTCCCGAAAGCGCTTTTCTTTAACGCCTTTTAGCTAGGCATGATAATTTGAGAAGATGCTCACATGATAAATATTATTTGAAGCAAAAGAGAGCACCAAGAAGCAAATGTAAAACAAATTTAAGTCTAACCCACTTCCTATGAAAAATAATCTTGTAAAAGAACAAGTCAATAAAGCACAAAGTGGCTAGCATAGGAAAGCAAAACAAGTGCAACTTCAAAAATTTCAACATAAAGAGGGGAAACTTAATATTATTGAGATACATAAAACCATGTTTCCCTCTCTCATAATAACTTTCAGTAGCATCATGAATAAAATTAACAATATAACTATCAAAAGAAACATTCTTATCATGAGCCACATGCATAAAAGAATTAATACTGTCCATATATGCATAGTCATTCTTATTACTAGCAGTGGGTGGAAATTCAACAAAATAGCTATCATTATAATTCTCATCACCATAATCATCAAATATAGGAGGCATATTGTAATCATAATTAATTTTCTCCTCAGTAGTAGGTGGACTGAAAATATCATATTCATCATTGTAAACATCATATATAGAAGGCATATCATGATCACAATAAAATTTATCATTCATAGTAGGTGAAACTAGAATACCACAATCATTATAATCATCATATATTGGAGGCAAAGTACCATCAAAGAAAAATTTCCTCCTCAAAACTTGGGGGACTAAAAATATCATATTCATCAAAACCAACTTCCCCAAGCTTAGACTTTTCCATAGCATTAGCAATAATTTTGTTCAAATAATTCATACTAATAACATTGCTAATAGCATGCAAATAAAGCTCCATAAGTTTTTAATTTTCTCTTCAAACACTTCATGTCCTAACTCAAGATAAACATTATAAAGCTCTCTCATATTTTTGTTGTTTTCCATTAAGCCTAACTAATGAAAATAAGAAACAAAAATATATAATTGCAGAATCTAAAGGAAATAACTTCAAGCACTCACACCCGAGGATGTGAGAACCTTTTACCTTACCTCCCCGGCAACGGCGCCAAAAAAGAACTCGATGTCTACGCACGCTTCTATTCTCGTAGACAGTGTTGGGCCTCCAAGTGCAGAGGTTTGTAGAACAGCAGCAAGTTTCTCTTAAGTGGATCACCCAAGGTTTATCGAAATCAGAGAGGTAGAGGTCAAAGATATCCCTCTAGAGCAACCCTGCAATTAATATACAAGAAGTCTCTTGTGTCCCCAACACACTCAATATACTTTTCAGGTATATAGGTGCACTAGTTCGGCAAAGAGATAGTGAAATACGAGTAATATGGATGGTTATAAGTAATAATAGCAATCCTAAATAAATATGGCAGCAAGCAAACATGTAGCAGAACAGGCGGAAAACGGTGTTTCAATGCTTGGAGACAAGGCCTAGGGATCCTACTTTCACTCGTGGACACTCTCAACAATGATCACATAATTGAATAACTAAATATCTTCTCTTCACTATGCTACTCTTAACCCTCTCCGGTTGGATAACGAACACTAATCATTGCGTAGGGCTGCAAAAAGTATTCCTTAAAGTAAGCATTCCCATGTCTCGTTAACCCCACGATATCACTATGAGCGCCCTAGAAGGTACTAGACAAACACCACAATTCATAGAGGAGACACACACGATGGTGCACACTGTCACCTTCACACCGCGGGACAAAGTGACTCCAAAGTTCATATTAATAAAACACTTGAGTAGCACAAGATGAAGAGTAACATCTACTTATTCAACTAGATTACAAAGCTCATTATCACATACAGATCACACCATGGGAGAGAGAGATGAACCACATATCTACCGATAGAGCCCTCAGCCTCGGGGGAGAACTACTCCCTCCGCATCATAGGAGACAGCAACGGCGATGGAGATGGCTTCCGGGGGTACTTCCCCGTCCTCACAGGGTGCCCGAACAAAGATTTGTCCCCCGAAACTTGGGTTGACGATAACGGAGGCTGCGGAAGGTTTCGTGGAATTTTGTCGATTCTCCTAGGGTTTTTGCCCTGGGGGGAATATATAGGCGAAAGGGCAACGTCGGTGGGCCACCAGGGTGCCCTTACCACCCCCAGGCGCGACCTAGGGTGGGGCCGCGCCAGGCTATGGTGAGCCCACCATGGTGCCCGTATTCGACTCATCTTCGGACTTCTAGATGATTCTGGGGGAAATAGGAACTTCGAGATTCGTGGGGTCCAATTCCGAGAATATTTCCAGAACAACTTTTCTGAAATAAAAAATAGCAGAAAAAAGGGAACTGCCACTTGGCATCTTGTTAATAGGTTAGTCCCAGAAAACGTAGGAAAACATACAAAAAATATGTAGCAATTGGCATAATATCAACATGGAACATCAGAAATTATAGATACGTTGGAGATGTATAATGCCGCCGCCGCCATCGAACAACGACGACGATTTTAACTTAGGCAGGCAAACTTTTTTTAAATTTTGTTATATATATATGTGTGTACAAAAATTACGTGTGCAAAGAATATCTACCTTAATATATGTATGAGAACAAACTATATTGTGTTTTCTATGACAAGGACAAGCGGGCACCACCTGTCGGGTTGGCTGACCGGACAATCGGCGCCCAGGAATGCACCCAAGTTTGTCGGGTGGGCTGGGGTACCGGACACAAATTTTATGGGTGGACGCGATTGGGGTGTGCCACTATGGGTGGTTTTTGGTTCTGGACCCCCAATGCTCCATTGGGGGGGCCGTTTGGGGGGTGCAAGTGGAGATGCTTTTATGTGGCGTGTCTCTCCCCAGTCACACCCTCCAGTACGATGAGACCTCGGGACTCTAATGGGTGCACTCCCTCGTCCGCTAGTGCGTGCGAGATAGAGTACATCGGGCGGTGGCGCATGGTTTCCACAGGCGAGAACGACGAGTGCGTGGTTCCCGACATCCCCTGCCTAGACTCCTTCGTCGGCAAAGTGACCCACGAGTAGGAGAAAGCCTACCACTCACCAACACAATTTTCTTACCGCTGCGCTTCGCTAGTGGTAACCGCTGCCAACCACTTTCGTTCGTCGGCGATAAGTTTTTTTCCTATTTTTTTGGAAATTTCTAAACAATTGAATTGTTTAACCTGTTAATCACAGTGGAGACATGTTTATATTACCTCTAAGCATGCTTAATTTCAATTTAAATCGTCCACTTCTCCTGATCTGTTACCCATCCTAAAGTTACTCTAGCCCTAGCACGCTTAACTTCTTAGTTCCTTCACTGTCAATCATATTAACCCTTGTATCATGTCACGCGCCTTTTACTTTTTTGGAAACAAACAATTATTTAAGTAAAAAAAAATGAATAAGTAATAATAATCTTGAATTCAAATAACAATAAAATAAATTTAGTTTTTTTTGTCCTTTTCCCATTTAATATTGAACAATTCATATCTAGAAATCCCTAATTCAGAATTCCACAAATAATATGTCTTAATCAATTATAAAAATGAGAGGAAACCAATTATGACATCCATGTCATCATTTTAAAATAACATTTTCCTTTTAAAAAAATGCTACTAAAAATATTTTTTATTTTGCACGAAAATTGATTCTTTTTAAAATAACATTTTCTCCTTTTAGTATTTTGAGAATCTATGTAAACCTCATCGGGTTTGCTTGAGATTTTTTGGATATAATAAATCTTTTTTTCGATGTCGTGTGCAAAAGTTATGACTGTTTTACCTTTTTTTTGGGGTTTTGCAAAAAGTATCAAAATTAATATTTCAATTTTTCTACACCAACTAAACCCTAAATCCTAACTACATCTTAAAGGATTTTATTTTTTGAAGTTTTTGTCATCTTCATTTATTTTTCACAAACTGAAAAACGGTCCACAGGGTGTGTGTGTTCGCTCGTGTGTATGGTGTTAAAAATCCTGGAATTTCCCGCCAGCGCACAAAAAACTCATGTTCTCCATTGGTAAATAACAAGTGACGAAGCTACATACCGGTGCGCCCGCGGTAGTATGCGCCGCGAGTATGGCGGGCCCACAGTTAGCGCGGGCAAAGCTTTCCGTCTATTCGCCGGTGATAAAGATGTTACCGCTAGCGAAGCTGCCCTCATGTTCTCCAGCGATATGTTGCACCGTAGGGGGTGACGGTCACACCGTTAGCGCTGGTGAAGTGAAAAAAAAATATTGGCCAGCGGTAGTAGATAAGCGCTGGCGAACAGAAAAATATGTTGCTTTTCTTTAGAACTCCACACACTATCAAATGTTTAGAATGTTTACAAGCACACCCTCAGGTGGATTTTGGAGCCAAACATGGCGGCCCAAGCTAAGATATAGTCCTCCTCTAGCTAGGCAGTGGGCATCGTTGTTGGATCGTCGTCCTTCCTGAGAAACCTCGCAGACTTCGAAGCCGCCCTTCGTCTCTACTATCTCCTTGACCAACTGACAGTACTGGCCTAGTAGCTCTCCTGTATTAATACTTCTAATAGCACCCGCGCAGTCATTAGCTAGCTTGATCCTGCTTAGGTGAAGATCCAAAGCCAGCGCCATACCTTCCCTGATCGCCGCTGCCTCTAAAGTCTCTGGCTGATTCGCTCCAACCATCACAACTGCGGATGCGCCTAGGAAGGCCCCCGACTGATCCCTTGCTATGGCGGCAAGGGCTGCCGTGTTACTGTTCTTCGAAATCGCAGCATCCACGTTAATCTTCACATTCCCCTGCGGTGGTGGAATCCACCGTGGAGCCACTGTCACCCCTCTCGTAGATGCTCGTGGCTCCTCTGGAACCTGTAGGCCTTGCACGAACCTCTCTATGAAACTGAGAGTCGAAAGTAAATATTCTCATAAATTTCCTTCCTCCTCGCATACCAGATCGCCCACAGAGCCACCACCGTCTTCGTGAGCTCGTCATGCAATAACGTTCCGATAGCTGCCGCTATCCAGCCCCGGGCATCTGGCTCTTGTATATTAGCGATGACATCCACGATGCCCACCGGAAGCAGTGCCCACACACTCCGTGCAAGGTTGCACTCTAATAGCGCGTGCTTCCATGAATCATGACCGCCACAGATGGCACACGAGCTGTGTGCAGCCATGTGTCGATGATGCAATAGTTCAGCCGATGGCAGGGTTTGCTTTGCCAATCTCCACAAGAAAACTCTCAGCTTGGTAGGGACCCGGACCTTCCATAGTTCAGTCCACTCCCTCTCCACTTTCTTCTTCTCCGACGTCTCCGCCGTTTCCTGCAACCATGCAGTCCTCCTTCCCTTCGTGTCCGCTAGCATCCGGTATGCTGAACGAACAGAGAACACGCCACGCCTGTCGTAGTGCCACGCCCAGTAGTCTTCCTGTTGACGTGACGGGAGCGGGATGTTAATTACCAGTTCTGCGTCCATGGGTAGCAGATACTGCCGCACCTTCTCCTCATCCCATGATCTCGTGTGAGCATTAATCAGTTCGCTCACCATCTGCGGTGGTTCGTCCTGAACACATGACACCGGCCTGAGAAAACCATCCCTCGGCAGCCAGTTTGTGTTCCATATATTAGTTTTCTCTCCGTTGCCAATCCGATGTATTAGCCCTTGGCACAACACTCCTTTTCCTTCCATGATCGCTCTCCACACCCTGGACGGATTTGATCCGAGTTCAGCCTCCAGGAACTCGTCCGTTGGGAAATAAACTGCCTTAAGAACTCGAGCACTCAGCGTCTCCGGGTCCTGTATCATGCGCCACGCCTGCCTTGCTAGGAGGGCTAGATTGAATAATTCAATATCTCTAAACCCCAGTCCTCCCTGGTACTTTGGTTTTGTCATCTCCTCCCATGCCACCCAGCATCTCTTCCTCTTTCCCTCCTTACTCCCCCACCAGAAATTTCTTAGTAATTCATTAATGTGCTCACATAAACCTCGGGGGAGTTTGAAACACGACATTGAATATGTCGAAATAGCTTGGGCCACCGATTTGATCAATACCTCCTTGCCCCTGCCGATAACAACATCTCGATCCAGCCCTGAACTCTTTTCCGCACTCTATCCTTCAAGTATTTGAAAGCACCATTAGTGGAAACTCCAACGTACGTCACCATGTATATGGAGATTCGTGATAAACTTGTTCATTACCCAACTTCAAACTGATATCACAGAGCATTTGTGGATTCCCAAGGCCACCGAGGGATAGTTGAACTTCAATATATTTGAATTGTACCAAGATTTTTTTTGTAATTTAAATTATTGAGGAACTTTATTTTATATGTTAAAAGCTATGTAAAATTTTAACTATTTAATTCATATTTCCCAAAAGGTTTGAATTCGACAAAAAACTACTATGTGGAGGGCGTATTGGCACCACGAGTGGGAAGCGACGAGCCCAATAGCCGACTCATGGTTTGGGCGGCCCCAGTAGCCATCGTACGGGCGATTAGAGATGCTCTTAGTGCATAATCCAAATACATTTTGGTAATGCGTGATCTGAAATTTTTGTGAAAGACTGATTCAGAATAGTCTTAATGCATGCTCCGATATTTTTGTTATGCATAATCTATTATTTTTTTGTTTGTTGGAGATTTGAAAATTTAGTAAATGCATATCCAATTTTTTTGTTAATGCATAATCTACCCTTTATTGTTATTTCATGCTTAGATTTTTTAAGGCATAATCCTTTTTATGTAATTAATGTATGATATGAACTTTTTTCGTTAGTATGTTGTCCAAATTTTGTGTTAATGAATGCTTTCAAATTTTGTTAATGATTTATCCATATTTTGATCTAAAATTTCGCAGAAACGTAGGTGGTTTTCGTAAAATGCGAGGCCCATCTGAACTAGAATCTCCAGAATTGTGGAGACATATCTCATTGTAGTTGGACGTTCGAGATTGCGACGGGACATCAAATTGGTTGTGGGAACGAGTTTTTGCTATTGTCCTACATGTCTATGGCAATGTCATGCTTGGTTGTATGTTATCATTCGAGTCTGATAAAAAGCTTTGGTACCGTTATCATTGAAGAAATTTGCTGAGGATGGAATATTTTGTTTTTCGAGAATTACTAATAAAATGGCTCCCTTCTCTAGATTCCTTTTTGACCCCTCCCTCACGAGAAAAGTGGCGCGTTGTGGGATGTTCTCTCATTCACGGGCAAACCACAGTGTGCCCCTTGTCACGCAGGGAGAGAGTCCCCTAGCGTGAGAGGTGGGAGAGGAGCCTACCGTACGTGGGCTTTTTTTCTCTTTTTTTTGTTGTTGATGCGAATATGAAAAAAGAATTATCTTTCAAAAATTGCATCAAAATTAAAATCCGTTTTCATGATTGAGCTAGTCGTGTCGAGATATACAAAACTAGATCCTATATTGATATGTTTAGACGGACTTTTTTTTTCTCTGCTTGGAGTGTATATGTTGCACCGCCTAATGTTTAGGCACCGTATATCTTTTTTTTGTTTGGAATTGCACTGCTCGTCAGTGCACAACCTTCTGTTTGACGTTGCACTGCACAAAAGTGCAATGTCTTCTGGTGCGTAGTGCACTGCCGGTATTACACTGCCTTCTGGTGTGTGGTGCACTGCCGGAATATATTGTAGTGCCTAGCGGTGCACTGCATTCCATGTACTGCATAAGTGCATATTTTTGCACTCCCTCGCGATGCACTAGTTTTGATGTCCTACCTTGAGCCGCTGTTTTGCACCGTCTTCTGATGCGCTAATATTCTGACTTATGTACTGCGTTTTGATGTACCGCCCTGAACACCTCTATTGTACTGCCTACCGGTGTAGCAAGGTAATGCCTTTTAACGTGGTGTAGCCCGCAGCACACACTACGACACACACATCGATGACATATTAGGGCAACGA
This sequence comes from Alopecurus myosuroides, assembly GCA_028641055.1. Taxonomy (NCBI): domain Eukaryota; kingdom Viridiplantae; phylum Streptophyta; class Magnoliopsida; order Poales; family Poaceae; genus Alopecurus; species Alopecurus myosuroides. The sequence goes on from CM054061.1 coordinate 337,598,770, forward strand.
CTAACATAACCCCTTCAAGATCTATATAAATGGTTAACGCACCGAAGGTGCGCCGTGACGGGGTAAAATAAATACCGAACAGTTCCCACACGTCTCGCGGAAAGGGTATAATAAATACCGATCAATTCTCCGACCAGCACGTGGCAATCACAGAGCATCGCGCTACGCGCTGTGTGCGCCCACGCGCACGAGCCCGCCCCCGTGAGCCCTGGAGCGCCCTCGCCCTTGGCATGCCCTGGTTTTTCCTCAAGTTAAATGAAACATTTATCTATTTATTTTATTTCATATACTAAAAAAGGAGGTGTACCCATAACGTTAAGAACGATGCTACATGTACAACATATATATGCCTGATATACATCGAATCGATATAACAATTCATCAGAGATGGTGAATGGAGCACAATCGTTGGATCTGCTGTCATACAACAATTGTTGTTGTGGTATTTCACACGACAGCACCATGAAAGCTACGATGGAGTTTAGTTAGCGGGATAGTTTGCTTGGTGACGGTGCTCGCGCGGGATTGGGCAACAAGTATACCAGGTTCGGGGCCCTTGTAGTGAGGTAAAACCCCTACTCCTGTAAGGATGGAACTATGGTGGAGATTATAGTGTGCTCCTCGAGTTGTATGTCAGGGAACGAGGCAGAATGACCTCTCTAGGGTTCAACTATCGGTCAGTCCCCTTCATGGTGCCCATCCAGACTTATATAGGGCCTAGCAGGCTGGTTTACTGGTGGGACCGGCTACGCTACAATTAGTCGAGTTGGTGCCACGGACAGCTGCTACGACTACAATCCAAGCTGATATGGGGCACAGTATCCATGCGCCTGGTGCGGCTTGGAGACGTGGGAGGCCGGTCCTCCGGCTACGCCTCCTCGTCTTTGTCGTGTCGACGTACCCGACGACGTGGGGGTGCGGCGGCGGCGCCACTTTGTACGATTCCCATACCCCTCTGCCGCCTTGACTTCTATCAGCCCGCTTCATCTTCGCAGCCGGCAGTGGGAGCGCCCCTGCTGGCCAGATGACCGGCTGGCTCCGCCAGTCAACCCAATCATCCTGCCATCTAGAGAACTCTCGGCTTTGCATCCCGCTAGGGCAGCCGGTTAACATCGTTGAGGGTGATTCTTCTAAGTGTCTTAAGCCACCCGGTGATGCATGTAAAATGCATACATGAACTTTGCATGTTATTACTTGTTTTTCCTACATATTAGCAACCTATATTCATGTCTTAACAATCCCCCTTCTTTTGGTTCTAACCCTGTTTTTCCAGAAAACGTACTTTTTAGTGTTTCAGACTTTCCGGGAGCTTCGGGACTCCAAAAAGGGCAAGGCCAAAGAGCACGGTTCAGAATTTTTGAGACGAAGACCATGGGCCAAAGTAGAGGGCCAAAAGGCCAACCAGGTGGCAAAGAGGACCATCCACGCGGCCAGATTCCTTGGCCGCGTGAGAGGCCCCCTTTTTGCCCCCGTGGCTCCGATGCCGTCGATCTTTCTTCTCCCGAGTGTCTCGTGACCTAAAAACGACTATATAAAGGGTCCCCTAGCCTTTTCGAGGAGGAGGCGGCGCCGAGAGACGAAACCACGAAACAGAGAGACAGAAGGCTGCCGCTGGAGAAGATCAGAGGGGGGAAACGCCGCCGGGATCACCCCCGGAGGGCTCCACCCCCCTCCGGCGTGTTCATCATCAACATCTACAGCAAGATCAGCTCCATCTCTCCACTGTAATCTCTTGGAAAACACGATGTATGATGCAATACTATATTCTCTTGATGTATTGTGTCTCCCCGTCTATGCTTGAGTAGTGAATTGTTCTTGGCAATGGTGAAATAGTTCGTTGATTGGTTGCATACAAGTTTGTTATCTTCTATGATTGTCTTTATGTACAATATATGAGTGCACGCATATGTTGGGGAATGCATGTAAGGTGATCACCGGTAGCATAATGAAGTGGTGGTGACTTGGGAGTGACAGTAACCTGAGACCGAGTCACAAAGTTAAGTTATTGGGGGATATATATAGGGGACCTTAGAACGTAAGGCTATGGTGGGACTTTATGTCTTAATCAATCTTGTGCAGTCATTTACTTGGCCACATGATCCACCATAAGGGGTTGTAGATCATTTACTTGACTATACCTATTCATGGCTCCTTCCTAGAAGAAACAACTAAGACTAAAACATGTGCTTCACTAATTGTGACAACCACACGAACGAAACACCTATTGCTAGAACACTTGCTCCCTTGAGATACTTGAGATATTTGCTGCTTTCTACTTGTGAAACTTGCTTAGAAACTTGCTTTAGGATTACTTGCATTTTAAACTTGCTTCACTAGTTACTAGACAAACCACACTCCACGTCACTTGCTTTTAATTAGTTAGTTCCTTTTAGTCAAACTTATTGCTTTGCATAAACAACCATATAAGAGGGTTATAGGGCTTTAGAGAATAGATAGCTTACCTTCAGCTCCTCGTGGGTTCGACACTCAAATACTTATCGAAAGGTACTACAATTGATCTCCTGCACTTGGGAGTCATCACCCGGGGTCATCCCCTCGATAGTAGCCCCCGAGCAGGCAGAGGCTTCATGTTTGATCGGTTGGCGGGAAGTGTTTGTCTGCTTTTCTCTTCAAACTTTCCTCCGGTTGTCTAGAGGCGGCGGGCTGGCGGGATGTTTTCTCGAAAACTCCGGGCAGCCGATCACGTGGGTGATGTTAGGGATGACGTCGACACATCCCATAAGTCTGCACATCCACTATGCGAAGGCACCACAGCTCCTCGGTTCTTTCACGGGGATATTCTGTGCTGAAAGGCTTGGTAGTGGGATTTCCGTGACACATGGCCTTGATCAAACGATGGTTCATGGGAGGGAGCCCGGATGACGGCCTCCGTCTCTAAAAGGAGGTGGAGGCATAGAGGTAAAGGTTCTATTCTCCCTCCCCATCTTCTTCTTCCTCACTACACCTTCGTGTTTCTTTCATCTTCCGGCAAAATCGAGAGCTACTTCTCTGCTTCCCCTACAACCGCTACGGGTCACCGGATTTCGAGACCACCGTCGTGCCCAATGGCACAAATCTATGAGCTAGTGGCAGAGCTAGAGGGTTCATGGTGGGGATCTATCATCACCCCTATGGACTTGGTGGATCCGTACCTCCGGATTCATAAGCACGAAGAAGGAGACCTTCGTGCGCGTCCAAGGCGAAGATGAAGTTGTGCTCGCCGCCAAGGAGGGCAAGCTGGTGGTTTTTGCGGATCACCTCCACCGTGGCCTGGCGTTCCTGGTGAGCGCCTTCTTCTGCGAGCTTCTCGACTTCTTCAGCCTCCAACCACACCACCTCAGGGCCAACGTCATGGCCTAAATTTCCTACTTCACCACCCACTATGAGGTGTACGTCGTCATTTGCCCTTCCCTCGCACTCTTCTGCCGCTTCTATCATTTACGGACCCGGTACCAGGCGGGTGCCGGCGGCCCAATGGTGGACTATGGTTGTGTAGTCAATTACTGTCAGTTGATAACGGCGTGCTGAGGCTGTAGCTCCCTACGTTGTCAAGGAGTGGAAAAATGCTACTTTTATATCCGCAAAAAGAAGAGCACGGACCGACTGAACCTCCCCCATTCTCCCTCTCCTCCTCGCAGAAGACGAACTAGCACTACTAGAGATTTGCTTATAGCAGTATATCCTACCACAGGCGAACAAGAAAGCCTGTGCGCCTGGGTTAATTAGCGCAGGCGAAGCGCCAGCAAGTGCGCCTGGGGTAGGACTGTTACCCCACGCGAACAGAAACCGGAAGCGCCTGGGGTAAAGTGTGGCAGGGCCAACCACGGCCGACCCTGGCACGCTTCCTTTACCGCAGGCGAATAGATTCCCAGTTCGCCTGCGGTATAACAGATACCACAGGCGAGTAAGTAACGAAGCGCCTGGGGTAAAAAGTGGTCTGGGGTAGCTCCCTTTAGCGCAGGCGCACAGGTTCGTTGTTCGCCTGGGACAAAGAATAGCCTGGGGTAGCACCACTTAGCGCAGGCGCTTCCCATAGCATATTCGCCTGGGGTAATATTTGTCCCCAATATAAGTGCGGCCAGCCACCCACCACCACCCCTATCCACCCCACTCACTCACTCACTAGTCCAAACTCGAGCCATTAGTGCTCCTAGCTCAATCCCCCATACCCCTCCACCATTTTTAGCTAATTTAACCAATCATGTTTGTTATATTTTAGCTAGTATGCTACCCCACTTTCCCTCTTCCAAATCTCTCCACTAGATATACTAACCGGACACTAGATCTCACCACAAATGCACCACTAGCTACTTCTAGATCTATCAATCTCTTATCGGTCGTCTCTTCGGTGATCTTCGACGTCGTCATCGCGTCTATATATTTTGCATTGTGTGTCATCTTAATAGGTGCGTGGGATTGGTCGGTGGATGAGAATTCGTTCTCTTTTTCATTTTATTGTGTTGCCATGAGGATGAGTTGCCAATGTTTTGCCGAAATGTTGATTCATTTCCTTTTCGGCAAATTTCTGGCGCTCCGCGTTACACCTTTTGTAGGAAGGTCATGCCGAATTTTTCCATGAAAATCGGATCTAGTTAATGAAACATCTCTCTCTTGCATTTTGTAGCAATGGTCATTGCGATGAGGACAAGCGTGGTGCATAGGTACGTGCGACGCGCGACGGCCGAGATGCATCGAAACAACCGCACCGAGATAGAGTGTCCGTGTCGGAAATGCAAGCTGGGGTCTTTGTTCAAACCAGATTCTGGTAATGTGGAGAAGCACCTGCTCAGGTATAGTTTCATGGAGGGCCACACTAAGTGGATGGATGACGATGAAGACGATGATAACGTCGAGACCCATTGGGCGGCGACATGTGAAGATGATCAGGAGGAGTCTAAACATGGCAATGGAGAGGACGAAGAGGCGGCTGTCCACGGAGACGACTATAATGAAGAAGAAGGGAGTCATGGTGATCAGCAACATGCAGACGAGGACATGAACACTCCGCTAACTTCAGTCGTGCGGGACCCTCATGTTCAAGATCTTCTTATCAAGAACACGTCGACCGACACCAGACGTAAATCTAAGATCACGCAACTAGAGATAGACTCTGCAACTCCGTTGTATGATGCAAGTCGCGGGGCGGAGGAGTCACGCTTGAGAGTAGCTCTGGATCTTCTTGAGATGAAGGCAAAACACGGATGGACCGACACAAGCATGGACGATCTTCTGTGATACCTCAAGACGCACTTACCTGAAGGGAACACATGTGCTAGTAGTCTACAGGAGGCCAAGAAAATCGTGTGCCCCCTCGATTTACCGCACACAAAATACCACGCTTGCGTCCGTGACTGCATAATTTACCGTAACGAGCACGCGGACCAGATCAAATGTCCGGTGTGCAGTGTTGATCGTTACAAGAGGGGGACGAAGAAAGCTCCTAGGAAAGTTGTGTGGTACTTTCCACTCATTCCCCGTCTGCAGCGGTACTTCGTGGACCCCAAGGAAGCAAAGCTCATGCGCTGGCACGAGGACAGAAAGAAGGCGGTGCTGAGCGATCCAGAACGTGTTGAAAAACCAGTGCTAACACACCCTTCGGATGCACGTCAGTGGAAAGCATTAGACGCATTCGATGAGGAATTCGGGAACGACCCATGGAACATCAGGCTTGGTGCGAGCACCGACGGTCTCAATCCGTTTGTCAATCAGAGCAGCAAACATAGCACCTGGCCCGTGTTTGTATGGATGTACAACCTCCCCCCGTGGTTGTGTCTGAAGAGGAAGTACATACACATGAGTATGCTGATTCAGGGGCCGACCCAGCCAGGGAGCGATATCAACCTGTATCTCGAGTTATTGAAGGAGGAGCTAGACACGTTGTGGGAGGAAGGGGTGGAAACATGGGACGCCTTCAAAGAAGAAACTTTTCGTATGAGAGCTGCACTGATCACGACGGTGCAGGACTATCTCGGATACGGATATATTGTGTGTCAGGTGTGCCATGGACACAAGGCTTGTGTCAGGTGCATGGAATTTACCCCGTTTCTACAGCTACACAAGGATCCCGGATCTTCTAAAACCGTATACATGAGTCATAGAATGTGGCTACCACTGAACGACCCGTGGAGAAAGCGCGGAGACCTGTTCAACGGTAAAGATGAGCTCGATCTACCTCCACGCAAGAGAAGAGGAGAAGAGATCGATACTCTATTGAAGAATTGGAAAACGTGTCCTCCGTCGGGAAAGGTACAAAAGCGGAAGCGAGGAGAGAAAAAGTGTCCTCCGCCAGAAGGAACGCTCTTGGGGGTATGGAAAAGGAGGTCCGTGTTTTGGGACTTGCGGTACTGGCCAATCCTCGGAGTGCCTCACTGCCTTGATGTCATGCATATCACGAAGAATGTGTGTGAGAGCTTTCTTGGCACCCTGTTCAACATGCCAGATAGGACCAAAGACGGGCCAAAATCAAGATACGACCTGATGGCCCTGAATATCAGGAGCGAGCTTCACTTACCGCCTTCTACGCGTGAACAGACGGAGGAGGACGAGGATGGGGTGGAGGAGATGGACGACCGCAAGCGGAAAACGGCTAAGAAACACCAAACTCACCGCCTGAAACCCTCTTGCTTCACTCTAAGCCCCGACGAGCTCGCGCAAATATTCACATGCCTCCTCGGAGTGAAATTTCCCTTAGGTTACGCGGGGCTGATAAGCAGATACCTAGACGCGGAGAAAAAAATCTTCAGCGGGATGAAGTCTCATGACTGTCACGTGATGATGACGCAGATACTTCCGGTTGCAATCAGAGGGATAATGGAACCGCACGTCCGTCAAACGCTCACTGGCCTTTGTAACTTTTTCGATGTCATCACTCGGAAGTCGATAAGCGTGAAGAAACTCGGAAGGCTGCAGGAAGAGATCGTCACCATCCTATGCGAGCTTGAGATGTATTTCCCACCTGCCTTCTTTGATATTATGGTACATCTCTTGGTCCATATCATGGATGATATCACCAATCTTGGGCCGGCATTCTTGCACAACATAATGGCGTTAGAAAGAATGAACGGGATCATCAAATCATTCGTTCGTAATAGGGCACACCTGGATGGAAGCATCGTCCAGGGATTTCTCACCGAAGAATGCATCTCTTTCTGCAAGAATTTCCTAGGCGATGAGAAGCCAGCTGTTGGTTTGCCCGCGAACAAGCACCTTGACAGGTTCATGGGGGTAGGCCACAACACTGACAAAAGGGTAATGGACGCGGACTCCTGTGATCGGAGAGCCGACTTTGAAAGGGCCCACCTAGTAGTGTTACAACACATCGACGATGTCGACCCTTGGATAGAAGAGCACAAAACCGCGATAAAAAACAGTGCTCGCAGGCCGATGACGGAAGATGAGATATTTAGAGCACACAACTCCTCTTTCACGACATGGTTCAAGAAGCAGATTGATGCCGATCCCCCGCCAATGACATGTGAGAAAGATAAAATTGTATTGGCCTTGTCATATGGCCCCGCGCCCAATCTGATGACTTATCAAGCATACGACATCAATGGGTACACATTCTACACGGAGGAAAGAGACAAAAGTAGCGACTATCAAAACTCGTCTATAACGATGGAATCTTACTCGGGCGAAGAGGTTAGAAGATACTACGGAAAGATCGAGGAAATCTGGGAGCTTGACTACGTTGGGGTAAAGCTGCCGATGTTCCATGTCAGATGGGCTACAAACGTCACGAAAGAAGACGAATATTTCACCACTATGTCGATGTCTGAAGCCAACAAACCCAAGTCCAAGAACCCCACCGCGCAAAATGAGCCCTGGGTATTGGCTAAGCACGTGGAGCAATGCTTCTTCATAACCGACCCGGCAAAGCCTAGTCGTGTTGTCGTAAGGAGAGGAAAAAGGGCCCTCGTCGAAATGGATGGAGTCGCCGATGAGAAGGACTTCGACGGCTTAGTCGGAGACCCGATGATGGAAGAACCCGGTGAAGACGATGCACCATACACCACAAGAAGAAGCAGGACCACACTACCTAGGGCAGGTCTTCCATTCACAAGAAGAAGTCACAATATGGCGGTCACGTATTCAACATCGACCAAGAAAGGCAAGACTAATATTGTGACGAAAGGTTGAGAGAGGGAAATACTCGCGATATAACATGCTAATAGCTATATGTACAATGTGTTTAGAGAGAAACACTTGCGGTATCTCGCTAAACCAATCTATTTACGCTCGATGCGACATTAATTTTTTTTGCACATGTTAACTTTCATATGTATGTATTTTTTAAGTGAAAACCAACGTGGGGGAGCCACATATTATAGCATTCGTATTGCTCGATGTGTCCCAGGCCGCGGGGCTGTGTAATTTAGAAAATCTTAGCACAGGCGCATCATCGAGAAAATGCGCCTGGGGTAATCTTTTTCACAGGCGCTTTTGGCAGGACATGCGCCTGGGGTAATGCCATGTGGGACCGCGCAAACCAAAATCCTACGAAATTTAGCGCAGGCGCATTATCTAGATAACGCGCCTGCGGTGCCGCAGGCCTTTAGGACCGGTTTGTATCACAAACCGGTCCTAAAGGCCTGCGGCCATTTGCTGCGGGTAGGTAGGGGGCCCAGGGGACAGATCCTTTAGAACCGGTTGGTACCACAAACCGGTCCTAAAGGCCATGAGGCCATTTGCGGCAGGGTGTGGGGCCCAGTGGACAGATCCTTTTCGAACCGGTTTGTATTAGAAACCGGTGCCAATGTGCCTAGCTCAATGCTTTAGTATTCTAAGTGACCAGATCTCACCCGCACCCGCACCCACACGAACCCACACGCCGCCGCCGTCGCCAGTGTCGAGAGGAGCAGAGCAGGTCGTCGCCCACTCCGTCGTCGCCCACTCCGTCGTCGTCGTTGATCCAGGTCAGCCCCTCTCCCTCCCATCCCCCCTCCATCCCAGCCCACTCCGGCCCTCCCGTCGTCGTTGTGGAGGATGTGCGCCTGCTTCTGGTGGTCGCGGTGCTCCCGTCGTCGTGGATCCAGAGGAATGTGCATTATATCTCCAGGATTCAGTGCTCTTAGCGGATCTTTGTAGTGCATTTTTTTTAGACTAAAAGGGGCTGCCCCCCGATTTCATTGAAATCACGAACAGCAAAGTTTTAGCAGGTTCCTTACAAACGGCAAAAGCCGTAGAACAAAACACAGCACCACACACAGGTGGGCAAGCCGAAAGGCTAAGAAGAAAGTAAGTTTACTTAAGCAGTCCAACAACACACACACCCAGGGCTACGGCAACACCACTTGCAGTGCATTATATCTCCAGGATTCGTCGTGGATCCAGAGAATGTGTATTTCCGTTTAGATGAATACCATAGAGTCAGGTTTCACTAGTAAAAAGGAATGTGAATTGTGAGATTAAATAGGAGTAAAAACACGCACAATAACAACATTTCGTGTGTACTGCTGTCAATTGCCTTATTATACTACTAGAGTACTGTGAATTGTGAATTGTGAGATTAAATAAGAAAGTGTACTGTTGGAAGTATCACCTAAACTCTCCGACAGGTTCCATTTCGTTTGTACTGCTGTCAATTGCCTTATTATACTACTAGAGGTAGGTGCTGCCATTTGTCTTTGTTTTGTGATAGCTATGCTCCTCTAACCTCTATGTGTACTTTCTTAATTTAATAGAACATGGATTGCGGCGTATGTCGGTCCCGATGTGCCGAAGGACGATTCAGTGGGACTTCTTTTATGCTTCAGCTCCACGACGGTGACGTTGATTCGTTGGTAATTAACAATTCTTTTTATGTTAACTTGTTCTTTCGTTTTACTATCTAGCTTGAGACTTGTGTTTATTCTTTATATTTCTTTTTTAGATTCTTCCATGCAATATTCGCCAAGAGTTCAACCAGTTAGTTGGCAATAATGTGGACTTCAATGTTCACGGGACCACCTACATTCTTCGAGTGAAAAAAGAAAGAACGAAGACATACTTCTACGGGGAACAGTTGCAGGCTATCATCGCCACGTACAATTTAAGCGGAAGTGATTACATTCACTTCTCAATGGAAGGACCACAACCTCGTATCAAAATTGTGTATATGGGCGGGATTGCGAGCGAGAATGGCGGGAGTGAGGAGGATATTGGGAACACTGAGGATGATATGGACACTGAGGATGATATGGACGAGGAGGACCCATGGAAACATGTGGTGGTTGCTCAAAGAGCGAATCTTAGCGAGATTGAGAAGGACCGTGTCCTTCAGAAACTTGCCGAGATAGATAGCTACATCGGTTTTCCTTTCGTGCATCGCATCACCAATACTAACAGCTCCAATGGACATGTCATGGTATGTTTCTTAACACTTTCTTATTCCTGTAGTTGCTTATGTTATAATGTGGCCGGTATGTGACTTTGTGCTTTTATTCTATCTTGGAATTGTGTTCTAGAAAATACCCATGGCGGTAGCGGACAGTGCTGGCATGGAGCCCGGTACCATTGGAGTACGCCGTGGAGAATCCGGACATGTCACCGCAGTTCCGATCACCAGGGATAATGCTGATGGTCGGGTCATCCTCAACTCTCAAGCATGGAGGCAGTTCCATTCCGCAAGAGTTGGTATGGCGGCTGGACGAGCTATTCTGATCACCATGAGGAATAGTGACGTCCCCAACTTGGACATGATGATGGTCATCCACTACATCAGCCCGCTAGAGCTGTAGATGACGAGTTTAATTAAATTAGAACAAATAATTATTTCCATCTCACTAGCTAACTCCTGGATTTATTAGTAGCATGGTTCTTTTCGAGACTATGTAATTTTGTTAAACTATGTGTTGGTGATCGAGACTATGTGTTGATGATCGAAAATATTTATGTTATAAAACTTAATTGTGTCATTTTGCTGTTATTCTGTCAGCTTGATACTTATTCTGTCATTTTCCTGTAATTCTGTTATTTTGGTTTTTCTTTTATTTTTTTATACAGCAAAACCATACCCCAGGCGAACAGTACACAGTACCCCAGACGCATCTGTACCCCAGGCGCACAGCGCTTGTTCGCCACAGGTAAGAGTTTTACCCCAGGCGCACAAGGTGTATTCGCCTGGGGTATGCGAACTTACCACAGGCGCATTGTGTTATTTGCCTGGGGTAAGCCATTACCGCTGGCGATGTGGTCCCAGGCGAACTGAAATTCGCCTGCGGTAGCCTTTTCCCTAGTAGTGTAGGGCCCGAGGGTTCACGGGGACCAGGCTGAGGTGGAGAGGGGAGTAGGCCGGCTGAAGGAGCTGGTAGACGCGGGCCTCAAGCCCCGAGACATGATGCACGCCTGGAATTCGTGCCGGGTGATGCTGTTGTAGAACGGACTGCACAAGATGTGCCATATGTCCGGGGGTTTGACCCCACCCGGACGACTTCTAATATCCTCACTATCGAGTCCCTGGATAAGTGGATGGCCTCAATTACAAACGAGCGCATGCAAGCCAGGTGGACTTACAGCCTGCCACTCTACGACTGCGTGCACCGGCCTCTGCTGGTGAGGGATTTGCTTCTCCGATTTCTTTCTCTCTTTCTGTCTCACTCCGGCTGGGGGGATGCTAGCCGGTTTACATAGGTCTTTGTCGAGCAGAGGGCTCTAGATAGGGACGACGTGACACGCAACTTCGTTCCAGATCTCGAGCCGGTGCCGGTTCCGGCGGCCGTCCAGACTTCAGCGGACGACCAGGCGGCCAAAGCTAGACAAGCACGTGCAGCCAGTCAGGCTGCGACAACCGTAGACGTTCCCTCGGAGGCAAACCCAGGCCAGGGAGATGTCGCGCCGGTGGATTAGGGCGATCCTTCCACCTTCCCAGGCTTGCAAGATTGGCCTGATGACGACATGGCCATTGATTTAATTCATATGGTTGACTCTAACGAGGTTCTTCTTCTATGGAGTCCTCCTCTGCCTCCTTCCCAAAGTGGGCGCTCTCGACTGCGACCAAGGAGGCCAACGCCAAGAGGAAGCGGGCACAGATGGTTGTCCTTTTTTGGATGTATGCCCAAAAGATAATAAAATACATCAGTTTTATGATTAATGTATTATGTTTTTATGCTATACCCTCTATGGTCAGTGAATATGAGATTCATAGGAAAAACCCACAGGCACGTGAATAAAAAAAAATACACCATTATGACAATTTGTCATGTCTCACAAACAAACTCGTTAATATTAGATGACCATGTTTCATATTCTTGTTTCAACATTGTGGCCGGGTAGACCCAGGTAGTTGAGTTACTGATACGTCACATATCCATAATTTCTGATGTTCCATGTTGTTTTCATGCTATATGTTACATGTTTTGCTATACACTTTTTGTCAATTTTATCGATTTTCTGGGACTAACCTATTGACAAGATGCCACAAAGCCAGTTCCTGTTTTCTGCTGTTTTTATTTTCAGAAAAGTGGTTCTGGAAATATTCGCGGAATTAGACGATTCGAAGCCCGGAAGTCTTAGAAATATGTCGCGCACACGGAGTCCGAAGGTGACCCACAGGGGTGCCACAGGGGGCCCACACCATAGGGCGGCACGCCAACCCTTGGCCGCACCGAGGAGTGGTGTGGCCCCCCTGGCCGCCTACCGACGTTACCCTCACGCCTATATATTATCCTCGAAGGGTTAACCCTAAATAATAGAGCCTTTTCCACGAAAAACATCCGTAGCCGCCGCCATCATCAACCCTAGTTCGGGAGGGTTCTAGAGCTCACCCCGGCACCCTGCCGGGGGAAATCCTCACCGGAGGGCTCTACACCACCATGCGCGCCTCTGGAATGATGCGTGAGTAGTTCATCCTTGGACTACGGGTGCATAGCAGTAGCTACATTTTTGTTCTCTCCTCTTTATGCCTCATGTTTAGATCTTGTGAGCTGCCTTACATGATCAAGATCGTCTTTTTGTAATGCTACATGTCGTGTTTGCTAGGATCCGATGAATATTGAATGTTCCAATGATTATTAATTTATCATGTTTTATTCATGCGTATGTTATTTGTGATCTTGCATGCTCTCTGTTGTTAGTAGATTCTCTGGCCAAGTAGATTCTAGTAACTCCAAGAGGGAGTATTTATGCTCGATAGTGGGTTCATGCCTCATTTGCATCTGTGCTCGAGTGATAGAAACATGACAGATGGGGGACGTGATATTGCCATTAGGAAGAAAACAACGATGTTTACATTGTTTACATCACACACTTTGCTTAATGTGAATATTTGTTGCTTGCAACTTAATACCCAAGGTTTGCTCGGATGACATTCTGAGGGTGGATTATTAGTCATAGATGTAGTTGGATAACGGTTTATGTATTTTGTTGTAATGTCCGCATGAATCACATAGTAATCATCATGTCATGCATATGCACTATGGTGCAGCCTTTATATATGTAAATTTCCCAGCTGTAATATGTTTACCACACATGCTATCTATCTGTTTTGGAGAGACACCACTAGTGAAATCTGGACCCCGGTTCATTTTCCTCATACTGATAGTTCAACCACTGCCATCTCAGTTTTCATACTATTACTATTGTTTTCCTACTGTTTTCCACACCATATGTTTCTCCTCTTTGTTTTCAGCAAAACCTGTGAGATTGACAATCTCACTGCTTTGTTGGGGCAAAGTGATTTTATTGTGTTGTGTAGGTTTCACGTTGCTTCTGAACCGGTAGTGCGTCCTGCCACATCAGTTGCATCAACCTTCGGAAGTGATTCATTTCTCCTACTGGTCGACTCAACCTTAGTTTCTTTCTGAGGGAAAACTTGCTGTTGTGCTCTTCATACCTTCCTCTTGGGGTCTCCCAACAGACGTGTGTTACACGCGCATCAAGCTATTTTTCTGGCGCCGTTGCCAGGGATAAAGAGGATTTCTGCAAGGGGAGTCTCTCACTTCCAATCTCTTTACTTTGTTATTTTTTTTCTTAGTTTGTTTTATTTTTTCTTGTTTCCTTCTGTATATCAAAAACACAAAAAAGATGTGTGACTTTACTAGCACCAACAAAAATGATTTTACTAGCACCAACAAAATAGTTGTTATTTGTATCCTGTTTTTTAATCTTGCTAAAATGAGTACTCCTGAGAACACTAAGTTGTGTGACTTTACTAGCACCAATAACAATGATTTTATTAGTACACATATTGCCCCACCTTCTCCTACTACTGATTTTCATGAAATTAAGCCTGTCCTGATAAATCTTGTTATGAGATAGCAATTCTCTCGTATTAATATGATATTGCTGCCCATCTTAATAATTTTGTTGAACTATGTGAAATGCAAAAATATAAAGACGTGGATGGAGATATTATTAAACTAAAATTGTTTCCTTTCTCTTTGAGAGGGAGAGCCAAAGAATGGTTGCTATCTTTTCCTAAAAATAGTATTGATTCTTGGACTAAATGTAAAGATGCTTTCATTGGAAAATATTATCCTCCTGCTAAGATTATATCTTTAAGAAGTAGCATTATGAATTTTAAGCAACTTGATAACGAGCATGTTGCTAAAGCATGGGAAAGAATGAAATATTTAGTAAATAATTGTCCCACTCATGGACTGACTACTTGGATGATCATCCAACAAAATTATGCAGGACTGAATTTTTCTTCAAGAAACCTTCTGGATTCAGCTGCTGGAGGAACCTTTATTTCCATGACTTTGGGGGCAGCAGCAAAGCTTCTTGCTGATATGATGGTAAATTATTCTGAATGGCACACTGAGAGAGCTCTGACAGGTAAGAAGGTAAATTAGTTTGAAGAAACCTCCTCTTTAAGTGATAGGCTTGATCCTATTATGTCTATGCTTGTGAATGTCCATGCTCCTATTGATCCAAACAATGTTTCTATAGCCTCTTTGGTTTCTCAAGAAGAGCATGTTGATGTGAACTTCATTAAAAATAATAAATTCAATAACAATGCTTATAGGAATAATTTTGGTAGCAACAACTATAGGCCATATCCTCCTAATAATAATAATGGTTATGTTAATTCTTATGGTAATTCCTACTAAAACAATAAAAGTGTACCCTCTGATCTTGAAAACATGCTTAAGAATTTTATTAGTACACAAACTGCTTTTAATAAATCTATTGAGGAAAAGTTTGGCAAAATGATGTTCTTGCTTCTAAAGTTGATAGCCTTGATCTTGATGTTGATATTATTAAAATAAATGTTATGCCTCATGATTTTAAAGAAAGCAAAAATTTGAATGCCATTCAAATTCTAATTGATGAGAATGTTAGGATGTCAGCAAAATTGCATGCTAGATGGGAAAGAGAAGATGAAATAGCCAGAAAAATAATATAGCTAATCTTTGTACTATTACCACCACTAGTAAAACTGAAGATTCTCATGCTAGTAAACCTTCTACTATTAATGGTAAAGTAATTGGTTTTGGCAATGTCTCCACTTCTTCTACTTAACGTTTAAAATTGCCTAAAACCACTAAAAATTTTCCTCATAGAAGTGCTGAAATTTTTCTAGGTATGGGAGACAATGGTCCCATTATTTTTAATAAGAATGATCTTGACCTTGATAATTGCAACATATCTGAAGTAATTGTGTTCTTACAAAAATTTTCTAGTAATCTCGATGCTAATGTTAGGAATATGGCTTTTACAAAACAAATTACAAATGCTCTCATGCAAATTAGAGAAGAAGAGTTAAAATGTGAACCCTCTATTCCTAAAAAATTAGATGATGGTTGGGATCCCATCATTAAAATGAAGTTGAATGATTTTGATTGTAGTTCTCTATGTGATCTTGGTGCTAGTATCTCTGTTATGCCTAAGAAACTTTATGATATGCTTGATTTACCACCAATGGAACATTGTTATTTGGAAATTTGTCTTGCTGATAATGCTAGAAACAAACCTTTGGAGAGAGTTGATGATGTTCTTATTGTGGTTAATAATAACCTTGTGCCTGTTTATTTTGTTGTTATGAATATTGAATGCAATTCTTCTTGACCTGTTTTTTTTTGAAGAACTTTTCTTAGAACCGTTGGTGCTGTTATTGATATGAAAGAGGGGAATATTAAATATCAATTCCCACTCAAGAAAGGTCTGGAACACTTTCCTAGGAAGAGAATGAAGTTTACTTTTGATTCTATTATTCAAACAAGTTACAATTTGGATGCTTCTTCACTTGAAAACACGTGATTTTCTCTACTTATGCCTAACTGAAAGGCGTTAAAGAAAAGCACTTCTTGGGAGATAACCCATGGTTTTATTTTTGCTTTGTTTTTCTTTGTTTTCCTTGAGTCAATGTGTTGTATACTTCTGTAGAAACTCCTTTGTATATTTATTTTCATTTATTATTTGTGCCAAGTAAAGTGTCTAGCAAAAGTTGGCGTTAAATTTGGATTTCTGCGCAGGAAACAGATTTCTGTTGTCCACCGTATAAAATCGCATAATGTACAGAAAGATCAAAATGACCTGCAAATTTTTGCGCTTATTCCTTAGATAATTCCAAAACCTTTTTGTTCTTTAAGTTTTTCTATTTGAGCAACTTTAATGCCCCGAAAAAATTCGTATTTACAAAATGGTCTCGTTTTTACAAATTCTTTCTTTTTTACTTGCATTCTCTCTTTTACTATGTCGAGTGGATTTTTTTTGCTTCATGAAACATCAGTGGATGTAGCTAATGTTTAAAAGTATTAATAACGCTTGTATCCATGCAAAACGTGTGAACTTTTTATTATGCACTAACCCTCTCATGTGAATTACTTTGAGTCTCGTATGAAGGAAGTTTTCAGAAGTCAAGAGAAGATGGTGATATAATGTGATCAAGAAGAGTGCAAATCCAAAGCTTGGGGTTGACCCCATGGTTCATCCTAGCAAATTCTAAGAAGACCGTCTAAGTTTGGGGATGTGATACGTCATAAATGTATCCTTAATTTCTGATGCTCTATGTTGTTTTCATGTTATTTGCTACATGCTTGCTATACACTTTATATCATTTTTATCGATTTCAGGGACTAACCTATTGACAAGATGCCACAGAGCCAGTTCCTTGTTTTCTGATGTTTTTAGTTTCAGAAAAGTTGTTCTGGAAATGTTCTCGGAATTGGAAAATTTGAAGCACGGAAGTCTTAGAATTCCCGAAGGTTCCACGGAGTCCCGAAGAGGCCCGGAGAGGGGCCACAGGGGGCCCCACCATAGGGCAGCGCACCCCCAGCCCACGCCTGGGGGTGTTGTGGGCCCCTCGGGTATCCACCACCACCGCCCTTTCGCCTATTTATTCCCCCCGATACGTCAACCCTAGATATATACCATTTCTTCCCGAGAAACACCCAAGGTCGTCGTCATCGTCAACCCGAGATCGGGAGGGTTCTGCAGCTCTCCTCGGCACCCTGTCAGGAGGGAAATTCATCATCGGGGGGATCTACACCACCATGCCCGCCTCCGGAGTGATGTCTAAGTAGTTCATCCCTGGACTACGGGTCCATAGTAGTAGCTAGATGGTTGTCTTCTCCACTTTATGGCTCATGTTTAGATCTCGTGAGCTGCTTTACATGATCAAGATCATATTATTGTAATGCTACATGTTGTGTTTGCTGGGATCCGATGAATATTGAAGGATGTGTCTTCTGATTATCAATCTGTCAGGTTATCTTCATGCATATGTTATTTATGATCTTGCATGCTCTCCATTGTTAGTAGATGCTATGGACAAGTAGATGCTAGCGAGTCCAAGAGGGAGTATTTATGCTCGATAGTGGGTTCATGCCTCCTTTTCATCTGTGCTCGAGTGGCAGAAACGTGTCGGATGGAGGATGTGATGTTTCCATTAGGGAGAAAACAATGATGTTTACTTCGTTTACATTGTTTACATTACACACTTTGCTTACTGTGATTATCTGTTGCTTTCAACTTAATACCCAACGTTTGTTCAGATGATATTCAGAGGGTGGATTACTAGTCATAGATGCAGCTGGATGACGGTCTATGTATTTTGTTGTAATGCCCGCATGAAAATAGAAAATGCTACATGTGGTAGATGGTATAACGGAAAAAAAATTCAGATTCTTGTAGATCACTAAACTGTTTCACTTGATTATTTGCTGTTGTTTTGAGATATTAATATGCTTAATGGTAAACTTGCTGGTTTAGTAGAGTAAAAACAATTAATGGTTGGTCTAAAAGCTTGAAACTGTGCCACACTCAAATAACCAGTTGATAGGATAATGGTATATGACTTCCTTTGTTGATAGCAACCGTAATGGCTTTTTGGTACATGCTACGGTCAGGGTAGCTAACAATGATTTGTCACTGCCATGGACCCTCTTGGAGTGATTTTCATTATGCCTTGTAAGATCATGATTTTAGTTGTAATCTTTTAACTTGTGATTTCTATGTTACAGTTTTCTGGCACTTCCACCATCCATATTTGCTAGCCTCTTTGGTACTGTGCATTGCTCATTCTCACACTGAGAGTTGGTGCAAACTTCGCCACTGCATCCAAACCTCGTGGGAGAGCTTTGTTCTTCTACACAGAAGCCAAAAATTATCTTCCTCAAAACAGGCACCATACCTACCTACCATGGAATTTCCATAGCCATTTAGAGATATATTGCCATACAATATCCATCTTCATTATGTTACTTGATGTCATGCTTCATTGTTATTTTGCATACTGCTACACTGGCAGAAGATTTAGTTTTATTTACATCAGAGATATTTCAGTTTGAGTTATGAGTACTAAAAGTGTGATGATTCTTTGTAAAATAGAGTGTTTCCCCTACCAGTGAGGTTATAAACAAAAAAAGAGAAAAAGCCCAAAAAAAAAGGAAAAAGGGAAAAAGAGAGATAATAAAGAGAGATGGGGCAACATTACTATCATTTATTTCACACTTGTGCTTTGTTAGCACCAATACTTCAGTTTGGAGAGAGTTTTCATATTATGACTTGCATAACTATGTGGGTTACTTTTCGTTATAGAACTCGGCTTGTATTTCCAATCATGAGCGTCCTCAAAAGTGCTCTAGGTCTTCGTGAGCAAGCAAGTTGGATGCACACCCACTAGTTGCAGTGGAGAGCTTTCATGCACTTATAGCTCTATGTGCATTCGTTGTGTGGCAATCACTACTACTTGCATAACTTGGATCACAAGACTTCCTCTTGTCTAATGATCACTTTCAGTTGTGTGAGACCTTCTTCCATTGACCATCCAAACCCCGTGATACGTCCAAAACGTATCTCCTTTTCCGAACACTTTTCTTATTGTTTTCCTCTAAACTTGTGAGTTTTGGATACCACTAACACGGACTAATGCTATTTTCAGCAGAATTACCTTGGTGTCTTGTTTTTGTGTAGAAAAAACAACTTTCGGGAAAATGCCCAGAAAAGGCCCCATTGAGCTTATATCACCAGAAGACCCCGGGAGCTAGAAGGAGACCCGGAGAGGGGCCAGGAGGGGCCCAAACCACCCCTGGGCGCCCCCTAGGCCGCGCCGCCTGGTGGTGTGGGACCCCGGGCATCCCTTCGGGCTCCACTTTCGACTACTTATGCCCCGTAAACCTTAAACGCGATGGGGTTTGTCATGTTCCACAAACACACAACATAGCATCGCCGCCACCCCAAAACTCAATTCGGGGATCACAACTTCCTATTCTAGCACCCTGCCGGGACGGGGATTCGAAGGAGGTCATCACCATCGACACCGACACTCCTTCTCCATCAACCATCCATGATTCCCCCGCCCATGTGTGAGTAAACCCCGCTATAGGCTAAGAGGGATGGAATATATTGGATGAGATTGATCATGTAATAATGCCAGAATGTTAGGGCATAGTGCCTAGCTACTATCAGTTATTATTGTTTTCTACCGTTGTTGCAACTTGTTATCCTTAATGCTTGTCACTAGGGCCCGGGTGCCATGATTTCAGATCTGAACATGTTATTGTTTCATGAGTATAATTATGTTTCTTGATTATACCTGCAAGTTGTTTACATATGTCATTGTCTGGAACCTGAGGCCCCAAAGTGACAGATATTGGGACAACCGGAGGGGATGTATGTGATGTGAGGATCACATGTGTTCACACAGTGTTAATGCTTTGCTCCGGTGCTTTATTAAAATAATCACCTTAATCACCAATAGTTTCCCTAGAGGGCCCGCTGCCACGGGCTGGTAAGACAAAAGATGTTGTGCAAGTTTCTCATTGCGAGCACATACGACTATATTGGAACACATGCCTATGGTTAACCTAGAACTTGGATGACCTTTGTTAACCATGCAGCGCCCATTCATCAATTCCCTCTATGCCTACGGTACTCCCATCCCACTGTTTTCCGTGATTGCTACTCCTATTACTATTTTACTATTGCTGTTATTTTACTACTACTATTTCTGCTATAAAACGGTTACCACTGATAAATTGTTGCGAGCAAGTCTACTTTCAGGTGCAGCTAAATTGACAACTCAGTTGTTAAGGCTAATAAATATTCGTTGGCTCCCCTTGTGTCGAATCAATAAATTTGGGTTTTACTTCCCTCGAAGACTATTGCGATATACTTGGGGGTCATCAGTACTATTTTCTGGCGCCGTTGCCGGGGAGCATAGCTTTATTTATTTGCTCACTTGAACGTGATATTGTTTGCTGCAAGCCTTTCATCATGGGTAAGACTCGTGATGGAAAATTTCCTATATTACCATCCACTACAAGGAGAGGTACAACTCTGGACACCTCTGTTGCTCTTGATTCACCGTCTGTTATGAGTAAGCTTCTTACACCACCGCATGCTACACACACTGTTACTTCTGTTGAGTCTCAAAATGCTTCTGATACTTTTCATGATGCTTCTACTGTGCTTGATGATACTGGTTCACTAGGTCCTTTCCTAGATGCTACTATTGCTAAATCCAAACAAATCGAAAATGCTGAAATTCCCGTTGAAAATATTGGTACACCTGTTAATTCTACTGAGTTTATTGATGATCTTGATCAAACTTATATTGAACTTAATGATGAATTTATTGAAGAAGCTCAAGCTACTACTGGTGCAAGTTCTCCTAAGAGTCTTCTTGCGAGAAATGATGTTAAATATAATCTTCTCCTGATGCTAAATTTGCTACATCTCCCATACACATTAGAGACAAGGGTTATGATTTATCTCTAGATTTAGCTTACATATCTATTGTTCAGAAGGAACCTTTTTGTGGAACTGAAAGTAAAAGTTCCATGTAACACATAAATGAGCTTTCATCTATGAGTAGTCCACTTTCTGATAATACTAAGCTGCGTACTTATTTTGTTACAAAGATTTTCCCTTTCTCATTACAACATGAAGCTAAAACTTGGTTTAACAATCTTTCACCTCGATCTATTATTAGTCCTACGGATTTGATTAATGCTTTGTTGCAAAAAAAAAATCTGCTAGTGTTCAGCATGCTGCTATGCAAGAGATCTTTAACTTTGAGCAAATTAAAGGAGATAAATTACCTGAATCTTGGACAAGGTTTTGTTCTTTAATAAGAGCTTGCCCTAGTTATCCACTACCTAAAAATGAGCTCCTAGATATATTTTATAATGGACTAACTGTTGAATCTAGGACATACCTGGATAGTTATGTTGGTTGTGTTTTCAGTAAAAGAACTCCAGAAGAAGCTCGGGAATGAACGGCTAAAATAGCCAAAAACAATGATGATTGGAATATACGTGAGCCTACACCTACACCAGAACCAACACCAATACCAACACCCAAGAAGAGAGGGATGGTTGAATTAAATGATGAAGTGATGAAGGAAGCCAAGAAATATTTTAAAGAGAGGGGTATTAAATATGAAGATGTGAAGAATTTACCTCCTATAGAAGAATTATGTAAGCCTATTCCTCATCCATCAACAGTTGAGGTACACTCTCTCCAATACTTTGATAATAGAGATATTCCCTACTCTTAATCACCTGATCAATGCTTAGATGAATTTGATAATTATGTTGTTAAGCAAGATAATTTTAATATGAGAGTGCAAAATCATGTTATGGAAAACTCTAGATCTATTGATAATTTGCATGGTATTATTGAGAGAACCTCTAATAATGTTAAAATACTTGTTAAATATTTTCATATGGTTCAAACTCAAATTGATCAACTTACTAAAGTGCAAAAGTATATGCTAGCTAATGCTTCTAGAGGAAAACAAGTTTGTGAAATAATTACTAGAAGTGGTATCTCTACTCAAGATCCCTTGTATCCTGAAGGATACCCTAAAAGAATTGAACAAGATTCTCAGGAATCTAAAAACAATAGTTCTCCTTCTAAGAAAAAGAAGAAGAGACATAAAACTATTGTAGAATCTCCTAAACTTGCTAAAGATCCTAATAATATATCTATTTTCGATGATGAGACTGAAAATGGTAATGATAAAAGTGATGATTCTGATAAAGAAGAAACTGTAGCTGAACCTG
This sequence comes from Alopecurus myosuroides, assembly GCA_028641055.1. NCBI lineage: Eukaryota > Viridiplantae > Streptophyta > Magnoliopsida > Poales > Poaceae > Alopecurus > Alopecurus myosuroides. The sequence goes on from CM054061.1 coordinate 337,621,200, forward strand.
AAAAGCAAACTAAAACCGTGAAGTATACTAAGGAAGATTTCATTGCCAATAAACATGTTAAAGAAAGAGAGCCTTGGGTACAAAAACTAATGCCTTTTCCTAATAAGAAACACAAATCTAAGGAAGAAGACCATTATAATAAATTCTGTGAGTGGATGAAACCTTTGTTTTTGCAAATTCCTTTTACTGATGCTATTAAACTGCCTCCTTATTCAAAATATATGAAATATATTGTCTCAAACAAAAGGAAGATTCCTAATGAGGAAATTTCCACTATGCTTTCTAATTACTCTTTTAATGGTAAGGTTCTAAAGAAGCTTGGAGACCCAGGTATTCCAACTATTCCTTGTTCCATTAAAAACAATTATGTTAGAACTGCTTTATGTCATTTGGGAGCTGGAGTTAGTGTTATGCCTTTCTCTCATTATAAGAGACTCTCTTTGAAAAAATAATACTTATTGATATATGTTTGCAAATGACTAATAAATCTACTGCTATTCATGTTGGTATATGTGAGAATGTTCCTGTTCAAGTTGCTACTAGTTGTTTGATATAAACTGATTTTGTTGTGTTGGAAATGCATGAAGATGATAATATGTCTATTATTCTTGGGATACATTTTCTTAACACTGCAGGGGTTGTTATTGATTGCAATCAAGGAAAAGTTACTTTTAATGTTAATGATAAAGAGCATATTGTTTATTTTCCCAAGAAGATTGATAGAAGATATGGTCTAAATTCAATTGAAAATATTGAGACCATCAAAATTGGAGAGTTTTATTTTCCCATTCCAGTTCCACCAAAAGAATATGAAATAATTATGATTGGGACTATGTCTATCAAGGTTGAGGTAACATAATTATTTAGTGTTAACCAAAGTTTTGCTTCATATAAAAATTATTATGGTAACAAGACTTGATCAACCTTGTTAACAAAGTGATTTTGAATGAAGGGGACAATGTTTTCACTTTCCCCATTATGTTTTCACCATTTTTACTTCTGTTATCACCTTTCCACTTTAGTACAATCATGTTTCCATCATCCATATCAATGTTTTCACCATCCATACTTTTTTTCATAGTGATTTCTTTTGTTTTCACCTTGTTATGTTTGTTTTCACCACCCATAATTTTGTTTTCACCACTTCCACATTTGTTTTCACTAGGTATTTACACATTAGAATATTTTAGAACCTCTGTAGTTCTGGTTTTGGTTTTGTTTTCCACCTTTCCATAATTGTTTTCCAGGTTTATAATTAATTATTAAATTCTGAAAAACCTCGAAAATAAAGTTTCTCAAAAAATTCCACAAAAATTATAATAATTTTTTATGTTAAAAATGAGGCAGAGAGCCACCTGGGAGACCCTAGGGGGACCCACCAGTCAGGCACACCATGGGCTGGCGCGGCCTGCCCCTGGTGGCGCCTGGGCATGGTGTTGGCCCCCTGGCCCTCCACTAACTCTCTCCTCTGCCAAAGTTCTCGCTCTCACCTTCCAAACTGAAAACGTTTCCTGTAACCCATGTTCTCGTTGTTCTTCCTCTAGATTTTCGATCTCCTTCTTCAGCCCATCCTTTGTGCTGAAATTTGGTGTATTTGTTCTCCGGTATGTGACTCCTTCGATGATCCAAGTAGAATTTTATTTGGTAGAGTATTTCTTGAGTATTTTGGTATTGTAGGTGACAACTTATGTGAGTTTGCATGGTTGATTTAAGTTGAAATAATGTAGTTTTGATGCATGTTTATCTCTCCTGTAAGTCTTTATAGTAGTTTCAACCTTATAGTTGCTTGAAATCAATTTTTGTGATGTTTGTTAAAAAAAATCAGAGATGGAGCATAATGTGCATCAACTAAACCATCATGAGTTGAAGTTGCATGAGGTCATGCCTGCGCACCATGAAGAAAAAAGTGTTTCCATCAATCTATCCATGCTAGGAATTCATGCGTATTACGGGAATTCTGCAGGATTTTTACACTCTTGTGCATAATGCAGGGTTGGATTATTTACTTGAGGGTGAACCTACCCAACACATTAAACTAACCATGGTCATGGTGCAGGATTTTCACTTTAGATGGTCGTCAACTGATCATATGGTCCATTACAAAATTTATAACAAAGATGTAGACTTGCCTTTCAGTGATTTTTGTGCAGCTATCAAGGTAACACAATGGGGTTCATGTGAGAAGATAAGAGGTCAGCCTAAACCACTGCTGGAATTATTTGAGGAGATTTACCAATGCAGAAGCTTCACGGGGGAGAATGGTAAAATACGAGAAATTCAACTCCCTAGCATTCGATACTTTGCTTATTTTATTTCTAAATGTGTGCTAGCTAGGAAAACTGCCAACAAGCTGTCTGTCTACAATCTAGCTTTTCTTTCAGCTGCTTTAAAATGTGATAGATCTTATAACTTTGGTGCCTTAATTTCTTACCGTCTCTCACTTAACCATGAGAAGGGCGGGATTTGTGGAGGTCTTATTGCCTCTCGTTTGTTAGCTTTGCATGGTCTGGGGCCACATCCTCTAGACTTTCAGTTTCCTTTAGAGAGGTTGGACCTTATTTCTATGATTCAACATAAGTTCCTCTCTACTCATGCTAACCTGCGAAATTTATCTTATGAGATAAATTTCTCCGGACAATCAAGGTGGAGAGTGAATAAATATGATAGAGTAGTACTTTTTTTCTGCACCTCTTTTGATTAACCTTGATAGCAGGCAAAGATGCTCACTTTTAGAGAGTGAGCTGGATGCGCACATCGAGCAGCAACCCCAACACGTTGAACACGGCGGAGAGGGGGACAATAGTGATTTCGTCCAGCCCTCCGACACCGTGGGGTTTCCTTATTAGCACCCCGGCTATGATTATGCGCCAGCCGCTTCATCTTCTTTATGGGCGCCCGAGTACGACCATTCTAGGGACGACCCACCACAGTGGGGATATTTATCGCGACGTGATTGGTCTTCACTTAGGCCAAAAGCCTAAGCTTGGGGGGAGGTACACCAACATCACACACTCATCTTTAGATCATGTTTCCGTCGGTTCCTTGTATATCCATATTTTCGTTTCTTTCGTTTGTTTTCGTTTTTTGTCGCTTCTTTTGTTTTTGCTATTTTGTTCTTGCTTTCCAAAACACAAAAGGACCAAAAATATTTCTGTTGTTTCTCTTTATTCGCTTCTTTAGTTTCCTTTGTTAGTTTGCTTTACTTTCTCGTTTCGGTTTAATATTCAAAAATCCAAAATATTTTGTTTTGTTTGCTTGCTTCTTCGATTCTTGTCTTAAAATTCGAAAACCCAAAAATATTTGTTGTTCTTCTTTGGTTTTGTAAAGTTTGTTGCAGAGTTTATTGGACTTCCGTGTCTTCGTTGGAGCTTGGTTATCATTCAATGTTATTCAATCCACGCGAGTGAAGAGCAGTAATGATGATTTACGACAATTTAAGTTGTGGCGAGAGGCTGGTATGAACTCAATTTGTTTTATTTTTGTACATATACTCATCCATGTGAACATGCTTAGTTCATTTATGTAAGGTATATGTTATTTAACTGATGCTTAGTAGTTCATGCTCTCTCATGTTTAGTTCTAACTTATTAATATAAGATAGCATGTCGTATAAATGTTTGCTTGTATTGTTTTATTCATAGAAGGGTATGACATTGTGGTATCTCCCTCTGATTGTTTCGCTTCAATAGACTTGGCACATGCTCATGACTGAAAACAAAAGATCAATTAAGCCTCGATGATATATTTTTCCGCAAAGAATTTGTATCACTTTTATGCCAATTTTAATTTTGTTTTGTCCCAAGCATGATTATGACAGTTGTTTCTCTCTTGATTGTCGCTCCCCGTCTATTCTAGCCTTCACATGTATTGAGTATGAGCTCTACTCGTGCATCCAACTCCCAAAAACCAAAGTTTGCAAAATGTGTCCACCATACCTACCTATATGTGGTATTTAACTGCCACTCCATGTAAATTTCTCGTGTGCTACCTTTGAAACTTTCAAAAATTATTCTTGTTTTGTGCCCCTGTTTTAGCTCACGAGGACGTAAATTGACAATCTTTGTCTCACTTGTTGATTGGATTTCACACCCTAGACTAGTGGCTTCATCCTCTTATCCAATTGATATAAGAGCTGGCAGTGGGGTGCCCAGCCCCAAATTAATACAACAAATTCTCTTCACTATTTTTGCCCCTGATTATGAGTCAAAGCATAATTATGTAAACAAAAGAGAAATAGGGATGGCCTTCTACACCAGTTGCGTCCTTCAAATGGGAGCCGCTCTTGTGAAGTCTAGTTGGCTTGTGACGTACTGTATTGTCTGTTTAATAAAATAAAAAGCTCTAGCACATGAGTTAATCCATGCTTCCCTCTGCGAAGGGCCTTTCTTTTACTTTTGCGTCGAGTCTTCACCTTCTCACTTTATGCACCTTTTTGATAGCATGATTGTTATTCTTAGTGTAATGTGCTTGTCCCAAAACACAGTTAATTGTGGTATAACTTTGATGCCTGTATCTTTGACATCTTTATTTCTAGTCTTTATTTGAACTTCAGAGGTGCCCTAGCATTTATGTTTTGCTCCATTATTAAGGGAAAGCGAGTACACTTTATCAGACCCTATTATGAGCATTACAATCCTTCAGATTGATATACTTCATGTTGTTTATTATTAGTTTGTTGGCATCTTTTCATAGTTTGCATAACTGCTAGGTGACTTTTATCTTGCATGCATCTTATTATGAATTGCTTAAGCACCTGATCATATAGCGAGTATATTTACATCATATGAAACAAATGTGTTCATAGAAGTTTTTATCACACTCAGTTGTCATTGAATTGCTCGAGGACAAGCAATAAGCTAAGCTTGGGGGGAGTTGATACGTCCAAAACGTATCTCCTTTTCTGAACACTTTTTTTTATTGTTTTCCTCTAAACTTGTGAGTTTTGGATACCACTAACACGGACTAACGTTGTTTTCAGCAGAATTACCTTGGTGACTCGTTTTTGTGAAGAAAAATCAAGTTTCAAAAAAATGCCCAGAAAAGACCCCATTGAGCTTATATCACCAGAAGACCCCCGGGATCCAGAAGGAGTCCCGGAGAGGGGCCAGGAGGGGGACAAACCACCCCTGGGCGTGCCCCCCTAGGCCGCGCCGTCTGGTGGTGTGGGACCCCCAGGAACCCCCTCGGGCTCCCCTTTGTCTACTTATGCCACGTAAACCTAAAACACGAGGGGGTTCTTCATATTCCGTAGAAACACAACAGAGAGTAGCCGCCACCCCGAAACTTAAATCGGGGATCAGAAGTTCCTGTTCTGGCACCCTGTAGGGACGGGGATTCGAAGGAGATCATCATCATCGACACCGCCACTCCTTCTTCATCAACCATCCATGATTCCCCCGTCCATGTATGAGTAAACCCCGTTGTATACAGAGAGGGATGGAAGGGATTTTATGAGATTGATCATGTAATAATGCCAGATTGTTAGGGCATAGTGCCTAGTATCAGTTATTAGTGTTTTCTACCGTTGTTGCAACATGTTGTGCTTAATGCTTGTCACGAGGGCCTGAGTGTCATGATTTCAAATCTGAACATGTTATTGTTTCATGAGTGTAATTATGTTTCTTGATTATACCTGCAAGTTGTTTACACGTGTAATTGTCCGAAACCCGAGGCCCCAAAGTGACAGAAATTGGGACAACCGGAGGGGATGGCTATGATGTGAGGATCGCATGTGTTCACGGAGTGTTAATACTTTGCTCTGGTGCTTTATTAAAAGGAGCACCCTAATTACCTGTAGTTTCCATAGGGCCCCGCTACCACGGGCTGGTAGGACAAAAGATGTTGTGCAAGTTTCTCATTGCAAGCACGTACGACTATATTGGAACACATGCCTATCGATAACCTAGAACTTGGATGCTTTATCATTATTATCTGCAATGCCGACGTTATTTTTATTACATGACCTTTTCTATCCATGCAACGCCCGTTCATCCATTCCCTCTATGCCTACGGTACTCCCATCCCGCTGTTTTCCGCGATTGCTACTACTGTTACTATTTTACTACTGTTGTTATTTTACTACTACTACTACTACTATAAAAATGTTACCACTGATAAATTGTTGCGAGCAAGTCTATTTTCAGGTGCAGCTGAATTGACAACTCAGTTGTTAAGGATGATAAATATTCTTTGGATTCCCTTGTGTCGAATCAATAACATTGGGTTTTACTTTCCTCGAAGACTGTTGTGATCCCCTATACTTGTGGGTCATCACCCCCCATAATGTTCTTTTAGCCATAACATTCTGGTGACAGTGACAAATACAGAACGCTTGCTTGTTTTGACTGCACAAATATCTTAATGATTTTCCTACGTGCATATTGTTATTGCTTGACTTGATCCTAAGAGGAGTTGCTGTGAGAGTTTGATGCCTTGGATGATTATATTGTTGTTCTCGAAACTTAAATCATCTTTAATAAACCTTGCACGGTTTATTGTCTTTTAGTATTGATTCATTGAAAAGTTTTACTTTCTTATTCCTAATGGTTTATACATTATTCTATTTGATATCAACTATAAACCACAGCCCTTATTCATTTGATCCTAGTTTACATGTTTTACATTACTATGATGATCAAGTTTATGTTGGTAGCATGTCACCTCAGAAATTATTTATTTGTTTTTATCGTTTACCTACTCGAGGAGAAGTAGGAACTAAGCTTGGGGATGTTGAAACGTCATTAATGTATCCATAATTGATGATGTTCCATGTTGTTTTCATGCTATATGTTACATGTTTTCTATACACTTTATGCAATTTTTATCGATCTTCTGGGGCTAACCTACTGACAAGATGCCACAGTGCTAGTTCCCGTTTTCTGCTGTTTTTTAATTTCAAAAAAATTGTTCTGGAAATATTCTTGGAATTGTACGATTCGAAGCCGGAAGTCTTAGAAATCTGTCACGCATACGGAGTCCGGAGGGGACCTAGAGAGGGGCCACAGGGGCGCCACACCATAGGGCGGCGTGCCCCTGGCCGCGCCCAGGGGTGGTGCGGCCCCCCTGGCCGCCCACTGACATTGCCCACACGCCTATATATTCTCCTCGAAGGGTTAACCCTAAATAACAGAGCCTTTTCCACAAAAAACTTTCTTAGCCGCCGCCATCGTCAACCCTAGTCCGGGAGGGTTTTGGAGCTCTCCCCGGCACCCTGCCGGGATGGGGAATCGTCACCGGAGGGCTCTACACCACCATGCCCACCTCCGGAATGATGCATGAGTAGTTCATCCTTGTACTACGGGTACATAAATGTAGCTAGATGGTTGTTCTCTCCTCTTTATTCCTCGTGTTTAGATCTTGGGAGCTTCCCAACTTGATCAAGATCATCTTATTGTAATGCTACATCTTGTGTTTGCTAGGATCCGATGAATATTCAATGCTATGTCCAATGATTATTAATCTATCTTGTTTTATTCATGTGTGTGTTATTTATGATCTTGCATGCTCTCCGTTGTTAGTAGATGCTCTGGCCAAGTAGATTCTAGTAACTCCAAGAGGGAGTATTTATGTTGGGTAGTGGGTTCATGGCTCCTTTGCATCTGTGCTCGAGTGACAGAAACGTGACGGATGGGGGATGTGATGTTGCCATTAGGGAGAAAAAACGATGTTTACATTACACACTTTGCTTAATGCGATTTTATGTTGCTTGCAACTTAATACCCAAGGTTTGCTTGGATGACATGCTGATGGTGGATTATTAGTCACAGATGTAGTTGGATAACGGTCTATGTACTTTGTTGTAATGCCGACATGAATCACAATGTAATCATCATGCCATGCATATGCACTACGGTGCAGCCTTTATATTTGTCAATTGCCCAGCTGTAATTTGTTTAGCACACATGCTATCTATCTGTTTTGGTGAGACACCACTAGTGAACTGTGGATCCTGGTCCATTTTCCTCGTATTGATAATTCAACCACTGCGATCTCAGTTTTCATATTGTTACTATTTTTCCTACAGTCGGGTCGGTTATGAAGAAGCATTGCTCCACGTGCTTAGCCAATACCCATGGCTCATTTTGCGCGTTGGGGTTCTCGAACTTGGGTTTGTTGGCTTTAGACATAGACATAGTGGTGAACTATTCGTCTTCTTTTGTGACGTCCATAGCCCATATGACACGGAACATCGGCAGCTTCTCCCCAACGTAGTCAAGCTCCCAGATTTCCTCAATATTTCCGTAGTATCTTCTAATCTTTTCGCATGTGTAAGATTCTACTTTTGTCTCTTTCCTCCGTGTAGAATGTGTACTCATGTCAGTTGTATAGGTGAACTAGTTCGGCGAAGAGAGAGTAAAATACAACTAATATGGATGATTATAAGTGATAATAGCAATCTGAAATAAAAATGGCAGCAAGCAAACATGTAGCAGAACTAATTGTAAATGGTGTTTCAATGCTTAGAAACAAGGCATAGGGATCATACTTTCACTAGTGAACAGTCTCAACAATAATAATCATAATTGTGTGCATAAATATCTCTCTTCACCACGCTACTCCGAACCAATCTCCGGTCGGATAACAAACACCAATCATTGCATAGGGATGCAAAAAGCACCCCTTAGAGTTTGCATTTCCCATATAGATAACCCTCATGCTATCACCATGAGACACAGATACTTCCAGACAAACACCACAATTTCATAGGGTTTATCCAACACAAAATATAAATATCATGCTAAACCACACGGTGCACACACTTCCACATTTACACCGTGATCAAAGTGTCTACGGAGATCTCATAACAAAACCACTTGAGTAGCATAACAGATGAAGAGTAACATCTACTTATACATTTAGATTACAAAGCTCGTGACCACATAAAGATCACACCATGGGAGAGAGAGATGAAACACATAGCTACTGGTAGAGCCCTCAGCCCCGGGGGAGAACTACTCCGTCCTCATCATAGGAGACAACAACTGTGATGAAGATGGCGGTGGAGTTGATGGAGATGGTCTGGCGGCACTTCCCCGTCCCGGCAGGGTGTCGGAACAGATATTTCTGTCCCCCAAAACATGTCGGCGGCGACGGCGGAGCTACGGAACTTTTCATGGAAAAAGGTCGTTTTCTTTAGGGTTTATGCATCAGGGGCAATATATAGGAAAAATGGCAACGTTGGTGGGCGCCCGAGGGGCCCACACCACCCCCAGGGACGGCCAGGGGCCACCCGCGCCCAGGCATGGTGTGGGGGATCCAGGGCCCCCCTACGGGTCTCCTTTGGACTTCCTTGACGTGTCGCAAATTCTAAGACTTTGGCTTTTGTTTCGTCCAATTCCGAGAATATTTTCCAGAACAACTTTCCTAAAACAAAAACAACAGAAAATAGGAACTGGCTCTTTGGCATCTTGTCAATAGGTTAGTCCATGAAAATTTCCGGAAAACGAAGGAAAACATGTGAAAACAAAATGGTATTGGATATAAAACAAGCATGGAGCATCAAAAATTATAGATACGTTTGAGACGTATCAAGCATCCCCAAGCTTAACTCATGGTCGCCCCCGAGTAGGTAAGTAATAAGAAAATAATTTTTGAGGTGACATGCTACCAACATAATCTTAATCAGCATAAAGTAAAAGCATTTGTAAGCTGAGATCATAGTACTTTAAACACAAGCATGATAGATATAACTGTAACAATGAAACTTAGCATTCACTTTGCATCACGAAAAGTAACACAAATAAAGGATCATGAAAAATAATGCATTTAAAAGTTATACGTTTGTTTCGAGCATCAAGAAAACATAGCAAAGTGATATTTCGCTTTTCCTTAAGAGTGGGAAAAACATAAATGCCAGGACACCTTCAAAGTTTAAGAGGATGACTAGAACAAATAATTTGAGAGAAGGTAATAACATGATATGAATCAATCAATAATATTTTTTGGGACAAAATGCACATTAAACTCAGAATGACAACTATGCTCTCTAAACTGTGCACAAAGTTAGAAGATGGAGACTCAACATAAAAGTAAAAGAAAGGCCCTTCGCAGAGGGAAGCAGGGATCACTCATGTGCTAGAGCTTTTTATTTTGTTAAACAGAGGTATTGAATACATTTTTCTAGAGAGGTGTGTTTTCTTATGTCAACAAATAGTAAACAGGAAATACAGTACGTCACAAGCCAAGTAGACGTCACAAGAACGGCTCCCATAGAAGGACGCAACTGAGTAGAAGGTCATCCCTTTTTCTCTTTTGTTTACAATTATGCTTTGACTGATAAATCAGGGGCAAAAATAGTGAAGAGAATTTGTTGTATTAAGTTTGGGGTTGGGCACCCCGCTGCAATCTCTTCTATCAATTGGATAAGCGGATGAAGCCACTAGTCCAGGGGGGGAAATCCAATCAGCAAGTGAGATAAAGATACTCTATTCACGTCCTCGTGAGCTAAAACAGGAGCACAAAACATGAGTAGTTTTGAAAGTTTTAAAGGTAACACATGAGCGATTTACTTTGGAGTGGAGGTTAAATACCACATGTAGTTAGGTGTGGTGGAAACATTTGGCATACTTTGGTTTTTGGGAGTTGGATGCACGAGTAGAAACTCATACTCAGTACAGGTGGAGGCTAGCAAAGACTGAGAGCGACAAATCAAGAGAGCATAATGCCCATAATCATGCATAGCGACAAAAACATTATAACTCAAAGCATAAATGGTATTACAAGTAAAAAATAAATGATCATAGAGGCTATAAGTGACTGGTCTTTAGTCATAAACATGGTGTAAGCATGCGCCAAATCAACCAAATAAAGCATTCGAAGGAGAACACCACAAAATTATGCTTCAATGTGATAAAAACAACTCATGATTTTTTCAATGGCACATTAAGAACTCTCAGCTATTTGAGACAAGTCATGCTAAAATAACAACTACTAAGCATAGAATTAAAATAACATCTAACACGACATGAAAAAGTCTAGCCACAGTCTAAACAAACTTCTTTTTGCACCGTTATAAGCATGAAATATTTTACTCTTCTCCGACACCAATTAACTTGTTTGAAACAACTCTCATAGATATTATTCATCAAAGACCAGAGAGCTAATCATATATAATTGAAGAAAACTAACAAGCTCTGAACAAAATACGAGTGGAAAACAAGGGCTAAACGCAGTACTAGCAAAAGGTGAACACTCATAGAACAATAAGAATGAAAACTAGAGTGTTCTATGAAATGAAAACGGAGCGTGTCTTTCTCCCACAAAAGAATGATAGGTTCCAACTAAGTTTATTGCAGAAAGGAAACTAAAAGAAAACAAAAGAAAAAAAATAGACGCTCCAAGTAAAATTCATATGATGTGACCGAATAAGAATATAGTTTCACTGGAAGTGACCTGATAATTTGCTGATGAAGAATTTGCTGGGATGAACCACGGGGGCATCCCCAAGATTTGACCTTGCACTCTTCTTGATCACATTATATCACCCTCTTCTCTTGACCCTTGGAAACTTCCTTAACACCACACTCAAACAGTAATTCTCATTAGAGGGTTAGTGCAAAAATAAAAAACTCATGGGTTCTGCATGGGCACAAGTGCTATTGATACTTTTAAACATTAGATACAACCACTGATGTTTCATGAAGCAAATAAATCCACTTGACATGGTAAAAGAGCAAATTCAAGAAAAATGGCAGAATCTGCCAAAACCAGAACAGAGTGTAAAGACGAATTTTTTCGGGGCACTTAAGTTGCTCAGATCGAAAAACATAAAGAACAAAAAAGTTTTAGAATTAGCTGAGGAATAAGAACTAAAAGTTTCAGGTAATTTTGATCTTTCTGTGAATCATATGATTTTTTACGGTGGACAACAGAAATATGTTTCCTAGGCAGAAATCTAAAACTAACTCCACTTTTCGCTAGAAACTTTACTTGGCACAACTAATACATGAAAATAAAGATACAAAATAGTTTCTACAGAAGTATACAACACCTTGACTCAAAGAAAACAGAGAAAAACAAAGCAAAAAATAAAACGATGGGTTATCTCCCAAGAAGTGTTTTTCTTTAAAGTTTTTTAGCTAGGCACGATAATTTGAGAAGATGCTCACATGAGAAATATTAATTGAAGCAAAATAGAGAATCAAGAAAAAAATAAGTCTAACCCACATCCTATGAAAAATAATCTTGTAGAAAAACAAGTCAATAAAGCACAAAGTGGTTAGCATAGGAAATTAAAACAAGCGCAACTTCAAAATTTTCAACATAAAAAGAGGAAACTTGATATTGTTGAGATGTTTAAGACTATGTTTACCTCTCTCATAATAACTTTCAGAAGCATCATGAATAAAATTAACAATATAACTATCACATAAAACATTTTTATCATGGGCCACATGCACAGAAGAATTATTACTCTCCACATAAGCATAGTCATTCTCATTAGTAGTAGTAGGAGCAAATTCAACAAAATAACTATCATTATCATTATCATCACCATAATCATCAAATATAGGAGGCATACTGTAATCATAATTAATTTTGTCCTCAATAGTAGGTGGACTGAAAATATCATAATCATCATAAAGAACTCCAACATGATAGATAAGTTGTATATTGGGGAGATGGTTTTGGGTAATACCTCCATAACTATTACAAGTTTCATAAGGATAATTGTAATCATAGCCTATGTTATAGCATATTTTATAATATTTATAAAATACTGGAGGCATAGTATCATCATAAGCAATAGAATAGTTATCTTCCAAAGTGCATTCATTTGTAAACATATCATCATTTTTACTAGAAAGAGATGTATCAAACATGTAATAATCAGTAGAAAAAGGGTTTTCAAACACATCATCCACAAGCTCAAAGCTTTATATATCATCATTGCAAGGAACATGTATGTTACTAATAGTACAACAATTATTATCATCATTTCCAGAATTGGTACCAAAGAGATTTTCAATATCAAAAGTAGTGTGTTTCTTCCAATCATGATCACTTTCATAAATAACCGGCATAGGAAAACCATCGAGTTTGGACTCATCAAAACCTATAATAGGAGCAACATGCTTAGGGGGAGATACTGTTACCTCTCTCCTTTTACTCCTCTTCTTCTTGTTCTCCCTCTTCTTCCCCTCTTTAGGAGGGAGAGGCTTGAAAGGAAGCTTCTCCACATACACTGGTTTATTGTCATAAACAATAGAAAAAACTTTGGAGGATTCCTCCTCTTCATTAATAAGTACAAAACAAATATTAGTCATGTCATATTTTTGTAAAGTCTCTTATTTTATAACATTTTGTATGTAAGTACTTTTGTGGAAATTATTGACACAATATAGATGACAACCATGCAGGACACTATTCATATCAAGAGCACTCATATCTACCAAAGAAGTTATTGTTGATAACCCTTCACACCCCAAAAATAATGTAAGTTCATCATGCTGATTAGGAGTGATCATGTCATCGCAATACAAACTTGCAGTACTCATAGGATTCGAATGGTTATTATTACATCCTGAGCATTGAAAATTGAAATGACCAACTTTACAGCAAAGTTCACAAATAAAAGGATAGAGGGCACAAACTTTTTTACCAAGATCATCTAAAGCCCTATCCCACTTCCTAGTTTTTTCATTCCAATGATGGGTACAATATTCTTCTTCGATTTGATTCTTTTCACAAGGTCTAAGTGCTCCATAAAAATTAACATGCTTATAAGAAATAGTACTTTCAGAAGTTTGAGCATGTTCATTGCAGTCATTAATAACAATTTCATTTTTCATGCAAGTGTCTTTAAAAGGTTCATGATATATGTCCCCATTTGCTTTAGGAACATTAATATAAAAAGTAAAGGATCTATACCAACAAACAATCATTTGAGGATAAAGACCATATTTAGCACTAAGCTCTTGAAAATCAGCAGTTTCAGCGAAAGACTTAATGCAATCATACTCATAGTTTATACCTGGTTCTTTACCTTTGTTGTTATTCCAATCTTCACTATTGTTTTGAATTGTTTCAAGAAGATCCCATTTAGCTTCAACCTTGTTACTTGAGAAAGAACCCTCTGAACATGCATCTAGATAATCTCTGTAATGTCTTGAAAGCCTTGCATAAAAATTAGTAACAATTATTTTGATAGGAAGCTCATGGTTGCGACATTTGAGTATTAATGCTTTTAGTCTTCCCCAAGCTTGAGAAAGGCTTTCTCCATCACGAGGACAAAAATCATAAATGTAATTCCTATCTAAATACAGTTCATGAGAACAATAAAATTTAGAGTAAAAGAGATATTCAACCTCCTTCCACTCCAAATGACGAGGATCATCTAGTAGTTCATACCATTCCCTTGATTTGTACCTAAGTGACAAAGAGAATAGCCTAACTTGGTCCATTGAAATACCTGCACACTTGAACAACTCGCACAATTCATGTATAAAGAGTAAATGATCACTAGGATGGACAGTTCCATCTCCAAAATAGCAGTTATTCATGACTTCAACATTTTTCACAGGTATTTTAAAAGGAATACTTCCAGCAGGAGGATTTAAAATATCACAAGCATCATTAGATTTATCACATATGGGAGATAAAGTATCATCAAAGCAAATTTTCTCCTCTAAACTTGGGAACTAAAAAGATCATAAGAACTAGCTTCCCCAAGCTTAGACTTTTCCCTAGAATTAGAAATAATGGTGTGCAAAGAACTAATTCTAATAACATTGCTATCACAATTATGCAAACAAAATTCAATAGGTTTTTTAATTTTATCTTCAAAAGCATCATGTCCTAATTCAATATAAACATTATAAAGTTCTATCATATTTTTGTTGTTTTTCATTAAGACTACTAGTGAAAATAAAAATAAGTAACAAGTAAAAATAAGCCTAACTAGTGAAAATATAAACAAGAAACAAAAAGATATAATTGCAGAATCTAAAGGAAATAACTTCGAGAAATCACACACCAACAAGAGGACGTGAGTACCTTTTACCTTACCTCCTAGGAAACGGCGTCAGAAAAGAGCTTGATGTCTACGCACGCTTCTATTCTTGTAGACAGTGTTGGGCCTCCAAGTGAAGAGGTTTGTAGAACAACAACAAGTTTCCCTTAAGTGGATTACCCAGGGTTTATCGAACTAAGGGAGGAAGAGGTCAAAGGTATCCCTCTCAGGCAACCATGCAATTACGATACAAGAAGTCTCTTGTGTCCCCAACACACATAATACAATTTTTAGTAGTATAGATGCACTAGTTCGGCGAAGAGAGACTAAAATACAAGTAATATGGATGATTATAAGTGATAATGGTAATCTGAAATAAAAATGGCAGCAAGCAAACATGTAGCAGAACTAATTGTAAATGGTGTTTCAATGCTTAGAAACAAGGCCTAGGGATCATACTTTCACTAGTGAACACTATCAACAATAATAACCATAATTGAATGCATAAATATCTCTCTTCACTACGCTACTCCGAACCAATCTCCGGTCGGATTTCAAACACCAATCATTGCGTAGTGCTACAAAAAGCACGCCTTAGATTTCGCATTTCCCCATCTAGGTAACCCCCACGCTATCACCATGAGACCTAGATAGTTCCAGACAAACACCACAATTTCATAGGGTCATCCAACACAAAATACAAATATCATGCTAAACCACACGGTGCACACACTATCACCTTTACACCGTGATCAAAGTGTCTATGGAGTTCTCATAACAAAACCACTTGAGTAGAATAACAGATGAAGAGTAACATCTACATATTAATCTAGATTACAAAGCTCATGATCACATAAAGATCACACCATGGGAGAGAGAGATGAAACACATAGCTACCGCTAGAGCCCTCATCCCCGGGGGAGAACTACTCCCTCCTCATCATAGGAGACATCAACGGCGATGAAGATGGCGGTGGAGTCGATGGAGATGGCTCCGGGGACACTTCCCCGTCCCGGCAGGGTGCCTGAACAGAGATTTATGTCCCCCAAAACTTGTCGGCGGCGGCGGTGGAGATACGGAACTTTTCATGAAAAAATGCTGATCTCTTTAGGATTTATGCATCGGGGTGAATATATAGGCGAAAGGGCAATGTCAGTGGGCGCCCAAGGGGCCCACACCACCCCCGGGCGCGGCTAGTTGGTCACTCGCTCCTAGGCATGGTGTGGGGGCTCCAGGGCCCCCCTCCGGATCTCCTTTGGACTTTCTTGAAGTGTCGGTAATTCTAAGACCTTTGGCTATTGTTTCGTCCAATTCCGAGAATATTTCCAGACCAACCTTTCTGAAACCAAAAACAGTAGAAAACAGGAACTGACTCTGTGGCATCTTGTCAATAGGTTAGTCCATTAAAACATCCGGAAAAGGAAGGAAAATATGTGAAAATATAAAGGCATTGGATAGAAACAAACATGGAGCATAAAAAATTATAGATACGTTTGAGACGTATCATGTACCCATTGATGTCGTATGCTTGATAAGTCATCAAATTGGGCGCGGGGCCATATGACAAGGCCAATAATTTTTTATCTTTCTCAAATTTCATTGGCGGGGGATCGGCATAAATCCGCTTTTTTAACCAGGGCGCGAAAGAGGATTTGTGTGCTCTAAATATCTCTTCTTCCGTCATCGGCCTAGGAGCACTATTTTTTATCATGGTTTTATGCTCTTCTATCCAAGGATCGACATCATCAATGTGCTCTAACACTACTAAGTAGGCCCTATCAAAGTCGGCTCTTCGACCATAGAAGTCCACGTCCATTACCCTCTTGCCAGTGTTGTGTCCTACCCCCAGGAACCTGCCAAGGTGCTTGTTTGCGGGCAAACCAACAGCTGGCTTCTCCTCGTCTAGTAAATTCTTGCAGAACGAGATGCATTCTTAGGTGAGAAATACTTGGACGATACTTCCATCAGGGTGTGTCCTGTTACGAACGGATAATTTGATGACCCCGTTCATTCTTTCTAACGCCATCATGTTGTGCAACAATGCCGACCCGAGATTGGTGGTATCGTCCACGATATGGTCCAAGAGATGTACCATAATGTCAAATAAGGCAGGTGGGAAGTACATCTCAAACTCGCATAGGATGGTGACGATCTCTTCCTGCAGCCTTCCGAGTTTCTTCACGCTTATCGACTTTCGAGTGATGACGTCAAAAAAGTTACAGAGTCCAGTCAGCGTTTGACGGACGTGCGGTTCCATTATCCCTCTGATTGCAACCGGAAGTATCTGCATCATCATCACGTGACAGTCAGTAGACTTCATCCCGCTGAAGATTTTTTTTCTCCACGTCTAGGTATCTTCTTATGAGCCCCGCGTAAACTAAGGGAAATTTCACTCCGAGGAGGCACTTGAATATTTGATCGAGCTCATCGGGACTTAGAAGGAAGCAAGAGGGTTTCAGGCTGTGTGTTTGGTGTTACTTAGCCCTTTTACGCTTGCGGTCACACGTCTCCTCCTCCACATCCTCTTCCAGCTCTTTACCCCTAGTAGTCAGTAAGTGAAGCTCACTCATGATATTCAGGACCATCAGGTCGTATCTTGATTTGGCCCATCTTTGGTCCTGTCTGGAATGTTGAACAGAGTGTCAAACAAGCTCTCACACGCATTTTTTGTGATATGCATGCCATGAAGGCAGTGAGGCACTTCTCGGATTGCACCGCATGTCTCAAATCATCGACCTCCTTTTCCATACCCCCAAGAGCGGTCCTTCTGGCGGAGGACACTTTTTCTCTCCTCGCTTATGCTTCTTTAACTTTCTCGGCGGAGGACACTTTTTCCAATTTTTCAATAGAGTATCATTCTGTTCTCCTCTTCTCTTGCGTGGAGGTAGATCGAGCTCATCTTTAGCGTTGAACAGGTATCCACGCTTTCTCATGCCTCATGTAGACGGTTTTCGAAGAACCGGGATCCTTGTCTAGCTATATAAACGACGTCCATTCCATGCACCTGACACAAGCCTTGTGTCCATGGCACACCTGGCACGCAATATCCGTATCTGAGATACTCCTGCACCGTCGACATCAGCACAATTCTCATACGGAAAGGTTCTTCTTCGAAGGCGTCCCATGTTTCCTCCCCTTCCTCCCACAATATGTCTAGCTCCTCCTTCAATAGCTCGAGATACAGGTTGATATCGCTCCCTCGCTGGGTTGGCCCTTGAATTAGCATACTCATGTGTATGTACTTCCTCTTCTGGCACAACCGCCGGGGGAAGTTGTACATCCATACAAACACGGGCCAAGTGCTAAGTTCGCTGCTCTGGTTTCCACACGGATTGAGACGTTGGTGCTCGCACCAAGCCTGATGTTCCTTGGATCGTTCCCGAATTCTTTGTCAATTGCCACTACAAGAAATGTGTTGATACATGACGTTCTCGCGGTGATGGTAAATGAAATCGTCATAAAATTATGACGATTTTGAACTAGATCGTCGATAGCCGGTAGAGGATGTCAAAGCCTTATAAAATTACGACGATTTAGGTCAAGAACGTCGTAGTCGCAGGGGATGAAATCATCGTAAACGAGAGCGGGTGGTCTAAGGAACAAATTCCTCCTACATGCCGTGTCTACTGGACGGCCACATCGTGGTTTTCGCCTACATTTCATGTGTACTGGGCGGCCACATCATCATTTTCGATGACATGTCCTGTCTAGGTGCCAATCTTGTACACGTCGTGTGTACTGGGCGGCCACATCACCCTTTTCGATGACATGTCGTGTATAGTTGTCAATCCTGTCAAGAGGTGGAGGGGCCACATCACCATTTTCGATGACATGTCGTGTATAGTTGTCAATCCTGTCAAGAGGTGGAGGGGCCCACGCCACCTATACCTAACAGCTAGTGAGACCTGCATCGCTGCGGGGCACTCACCTATCACCGAACTGGTAATAAACTGGCAAAAATTGCCTGAGCCAGGAGTCGAACTCACGACCTGGGCATAAGCAACCACGCACCAAACCACCAGGCTAACAAACCAGTTGTGATAATACCACATACGTGGCCTATTTACGCTGGACCACTGCGGGGCGTTTAAAAAATTGTGCTTGGGCCTCGGTGGCTTTGTCTGCTTGCCTTAGTGAATCGGACCAAGCCTCGGCCTGTGAAGCGAGAGCTTGCGCGTAGTGACAGCCGCTGGGCTGGGCTGGGTACGATTTGTTTTTCGTCTTTTTCTTCTGTTTTCATTCGTAGAAATTTAATTTGACCTCCAAATTTCCCGGAATCAATTTCAAAAAAATTGTAAAAGTATTCCTAGTAATTATAGACCGTTTAGAACCATTTTATGAAAACAATAGAAGTAATCTCATGAGAAAAAACAAGTGCTCCTATTTTTCAACATATTTTTATTTAAAACTTTTATGTCCATTTCAAAATACGGTCAAAACGGGGGACATGACCGTTCATATATAGATGTTCAATATTGCAAAAATATTGGCGTATCTATGTTGAAATATATATTTGTGTATCTAAAAATGATTTTTACAAAAAAATAATAAGCAAACTACCTAGTACCTGTAGTTCAAAATTTACCCGTTTCTAGATGAATCGGTAGAAATTTGTCTTTTTCATAAGAGTTGCATTTAAAGATATTGGAAGGTAGCATTTTTGTTATCTGAACATGAACCATGGTGAAGTATCTTGATAAATTTATTTGGTACAATTTTGTACTATATTTTTGGTAGCTGCTTCCCACAAAAAACCTTTTTTGAGACTCCGAAAATGGAAAATGATGTTTTTATTCAATGAAAAATAAAAGTTTCTTTGTGAACATTGTTAGTTGTTCTATTATGCATGCTTGTGTAGAATATGGGCACATTTCAACAAACTATGTCATGAGTGTGGCCATAACATCCGTCATTTGGCCCGAAACCCAAGAATCTTCGGAGGAGATAGCTCATTTCTATGAACACCTTTTCAAACCAGTTGTTTTATTCCAAGTTTATTATTTTTGGTTGATGCTAGTACATATATAATGACACCACGCGAAGGTCTTGCATCATTTTGAATTTTCTGGAATTTTCTATGTGCGTTGCAGGAAAAAGTCAAGACGACATGCATGACCGTTTGTAGCTAAGGGTTGAATATTGATAGAATCTTGGTACATCTCTATTGAAATAGGTACTTGTGTACCTAAAAATGATTTTTACAAAAAATCATGAGCAAATTACGAGGCACCTGTAGTTCAAATTTTGCCTGGTTTCAGCGGAATCGGCAAATTTTTGTTTTTTTCAAAAGAGGTGTATGAAAAGCTACTGAGATGTAGTAAATTTGTTATTTGTATATAAAATATGACATAATATATTTAGAATTTTACTTTGTACAGTTTTGTAACATATTTTTGGTAGGTGCTTCACAAAAAAAAACCTTTTTTGACACTCCGAAAATGGAAAATGATGTTTTTATTCAATGAAAAATAAAAGTTTCTTCGTGAACATTGTTAGTTGTTCCATTATGCATGCTTTTGTAGAATATGGGAACATTTCAACAAACTTTGCCATGAGTGTGGCCATAACATCCGTCATTTGACCCGAAACCCAAGAATCTTCGAAGGAGATAGCTCATTTGTATGAACTCCTTTTCAACCAAGTTGTTTTATTCCAAGTTTATTATTTTTGGTGGATACTAGTACATATATAATGACACCACGCGAAGGTCTTGCATCATTTTGAATTTTTTTGAATTTTCTGGAATTTTTTATGTCCGTTTCAAGAAAAAGTCAAGACGGCGTGCATGACCGTTCGTAGCTAGGGGTTGAATATTGATAGAATCTTGGTACATCTCTATTGAAATAGGTACTTGTGTACCTAAAAATGATTTTTACAAAAAATCATGGGCAAACTACGAGGCACCTATAGTTCAAATTTTGCCTGGTTTCAGCGGAATCGGCAGAAATTTGTCTTTTTCAAAAGAGGTGTATGAAAAGCAATTGAGATGTAGTAAATTTGTTATTTATAGATAAAATATGACATAATATATTTAGAATTTTACTTTGTACAGTTTTGTAACATATTTTTGGTAGGTGCTTCACAAAAACCCCTTTTTGACACTCCGAAAATGGAAAATGATGTTTTTATTCAATGAAAAATAAAAGTTTCTTCGTGAACATTGTTATTTGTTCCATTATGCATGCTTGTGTAGAATATGGTAACATTTAAACAAACTATGCCATGAGTGTGGCCATAACATCCGTCATTTGGCCCGAAACCCAAGAATCTTCGGAGGAGATTGCTCATTCCTATGAACACCTTTTCAACCCAGTTGTTGTATTCCAAGTTTATTATTTTTTGTGGATACTAGTACATATATAATGACACCACGCGAAGGTCTTGCATCATTTTGAATTGTTTTGAATTTTCTGGAATTTTATATGTCCGTTAAAGGAAAAAGTCAAGACGGCGTGCATGACCGTTCGTAGCTAGGGGTTGAATATTGATGGAATCTTGGTACATCTCTATTGAAATAGGTACTTGTGTACCTAAAAATGATTTTTACAAAAAATCATGAGCAAACTACGAGGCACCTGTAGTTCAAATTTGACCCGGTTTCAGAGAATCGGCAGAAATTTGTCTTTTTCAAAAGAGGTGTATTTTGAGCTATTGAGAGGTAGTAAATTTGTTATTTGTAGATAAAATATGACATAATATATTTATAATTTTACTTTGTACAATTTTGTAACATATTTTCGGTAGGTGCTTCACAAAAAAAACCCTTTTTGACACTCCGAAAATGGAAAATGATATTTTTATTCAATGAAAAATAAAGGTTTCTTCATGAACATTGTTATTTGTTCCATTATGCATGATTGGGTAGAATATGGGCACATTTAAGCAAACTATGCCATGACTGTGGACATAACATCCATCATTTGGCCCGAAACCCAAGAATCTTCGGAGGAGATAGCTCATTTATGTGAACACCTTTTCAACCCAGCTGTCGTATTCCAAGTTTATTATTTTTGGTGGATACTAGGACATATATGATGACACCACGCGAAGGTCTTGCATCATTTCGAGTTTTTTTTTTGAATTTTCTGAAATTTTCTATGTCGGTTTTAGGAAAAAGGCAAGACGACGGGCATTACCTTTCATATCTAGGGGGTGCATATTGAGAAAATCTTGGTGTATCTATGAAGAAATAGGTACTTTTGTATCTAAAAATGGTTTTTACAAAAAATCATGAGCAAACTTTGAGGCACCTGTAGTTCAAATTTGGCCCGGTTTCAACTGAATCGGTAGAAATTTGTCTTTTTCAAAAGAGGTTTATTTTGAGCTAGTGAGAGGTAGTAACTTTGTTATTTGTAGATAAAACATGGTATAATAACTTTATAATTTTATTTGGTGCAATTTTGTAACATATTTTTGGTAGGTGCTTCACAAAAACCCCTTTTTGACACTCCGAAAATGGAAAATGATGTTTTTATTCAATGAAAAATAAAAGTTTCTTCGTGAACATTGTTATTTGTTCCATTATGCATGCTTGTGTAGAATATGGTAACATTTAAACAAACTATGCCATGAGTGTGGCCATAACATCCGTCATTTGGCCCGAAACCCAAGAATCTTCGGAGGAGATTGCTCATTCCTATGAACAACTTTTCAACCCAGTTGTTGTATTCGAAGTTTATTATTTTTTGTGGATACTAGTACATATATAATGACACCACGCGAAGGTCTTGCATCATTTTGAATTGTTTTGAATTTTCTGGAATTTTATATGTCCGTTAAAGGAAAAAGTCAAGACAGCGTGCATGACCGTTCGTAGCTAGGGGTTGAATATTGATAGAATCTTGGTACATCTCTATTGAAATAGGTACTTGTGTACCTAAAAATGATTTTTACAAAAAAATCATGAGCAAACTACGAGGCACCTGTAGTTCAAATTTGGCCCGGTTTCAGCGGAATCGGCAGAAATTTGTATTTTTCAAAAGAGGTGTATTTTGAGCTATTGAGAGGTAGTAAATTTGTTATTTGTAGATAAAATATGACATAATATATTTAGAATTTTACTTTGTACAATTCTGTAACATATTTTCGGTAGGTGCTTCACAAAAAAACCCTTTTTGACACTCCGAAAATGGAAATGATATTTTTATTCAATGAAAAATAAAGGTTTCTTCATGAACATTGTTATTTTTTCCATTATGCATGATTGGGTAGAATATGGGCACATTTAAGCAAACTATGCCATGACTGTGGACATAACATCCATCATTTGGCCCGAAAACCCAAGAATCTTCGGAGGAGATAGCTCATTTATGTGAACACCTTTTCAACCCAGCTGTCGTATTCCAAGTTTATTATTTTTGGTGGATACTAGGACATATATTATGACACCACGCGAAGGTCTTGCATCATTTCGAGTTTTTTTTGAATTTTCTGGAATTTTCTATGCCGGTTTTAGGAAAAAGGCAAGACGGCGGGCATTAACTTTCATATCTAGGGGGTGCATATTGAGAAAATCTTGTTGTATCTATGAAGAAATAGGTACTTTTGTATCTAAAAATGGTTTTTACAAAAAAATCATGAGCAAACTTTGAGGCACCTGTAGTTCAAATTTGGCCCGGTTTCAACTGAATCGGCAGAAATTTGTCTTTTTCAAAAGAGGTTTATTTTGAGCTATTGAGAGGTAGTAACTTTGTTATTTGTAGATAAAACATGGTATAATAACTTTATAATTTTATTTGGTGCAATTTTGTAACATATTTTTGGTAGGCGCTTCACAAAAAAACCCATTTTTAGCACTCCAAAAATGGAAAATGATATTTTTTATTTAATGAAAAATAAAACTTTCTTCGTCAACATTGTTTGTTATTCCATTATGCATGTTTGTATAGAATATGAGCACATTTAAATAAACTATGTCTTTAATGTGGCCATAATATCCGTCATTTTGCCTAAAAACCTGGAATTTTCATAGGTGATAGCTCATTTCTGTGAACAATTTTTCGCGATATTTGCCGTATTCCAAGGCACACAATAGTACACTTCCGTTCCTGGTGAGTTCAGTCTCCTAAACATGCGCAACTTTAGCCGTGAAATTAGGTAATATACTACGTAGTGCATAGAAACACAATATGTTTCCCGAGCATCTTACTCCGAGATAGCGTGCAAATTTATTACATTTTTGGGTTGATTTGTTTTAACTGAACATTAAAATATATCGCATGGTACTTCATTTCTTGGGTTTATTCATGTGCACAGTTACTTACATTTCTTTTTCTTACTCATTATTATTACCAAAAGAAAAATTTCCCTCCTAAGTCCTAATTTCCCCCTCACTCCCGAATTTTTTCCTCACGGCGTGCGCGGCCACCCAAAAGGCCAAAACCCTAGCCCCAACCCGTACTTCCTCGGCCGCCATCCCCTCCCCCAGACCCAGTCACCCCGCCCCTTCCCAAAGTCCAAAACCCTAGATCCATTCCCTCCCCTCTCTTCTCCACCAGCCCCCACCATTCCCTTCTTGCGCCGCCGTCCCCGCACCGAACGCATCGCCGCTTGCACACGCTCGCTCGCAGACCTTGCTCTCCTCAAACTGTACATCCCCGTCGCTACTCGACGTGCACGGCCGGCCCAGAGCGCCTCCTCCACTCCCCTGCTCCCTCTGCACCGGCCGACGAGCCGAGCCTTTCAGTTGTGCCTCCTTCCTCGACATCCACAGCCGACCATCATCCGGGTCTCCCTTCTCCACCAGACGCCCCGACCCAGGTCCCCTCGTATCCCACCTCTCGCCCCCGTCCTCCCGCACCCGTTGCAGATGGAAGAGGAGCCGGTGGCATCCGTTCTATTTGGCGTCAGATCTCCCCAACATGAGAAGGAAACAGTCTCGAGGGATTCGCCCGACAGTACGAGATCCGCCACCACGCTACCTACATCGCTCACCCCCATCGAGTCCACCTCTCCCCTGCGCCTGCCATCGACCTCCATGAGTTCTGACCTTTTTGTGTGTGTGTGTGTGTGTGTGTGTGTTGCTTGCGCGCAGACGAAGGGCACGGTGAGCCTCGGCATGCGGCGGAACAGGTCGAGCAGCAAACGTCGCGCCAACTTTCCCCAATCCCTACCTTCTCCTCCGCCGCGGATCCATGTCGGTAAGTTCCTCCATCTCCCCGTCCTGTTTTTCCAGCGATTTCGGGCGTGTTTCCTGCCTAGATCGAGCCCGTGCGAGCTGAAATTCAATCCGTTTGCTAACTAGGATCGAAATACTAGTGTCTTGACACTGACAGATCAGTTGCATATGGTCTATGAACAAAATCAGACATATTGGTACGGTATAAATGAAGACTGTAATCTAGAAGATTCAGGTTTCAAAGTGTTGGATATACCTTGGAACATGGACCGGTAGCTCAGGATTTATCGGTCCAGTTGAATGTTTGCTTGCAAGGGATAAGCTTATTGCTTCTGTAACATAGTACGTACCTGCTTTTTTTTGTTTTGATTGATTTCGTGCGGGATAATACGACTAGGAGCAGATAGGATAAAGCTCGCATACGAATCCACGCATCTATGCTATCGACGACTCGGCCAAATCTTCCGCAGTCCCCCGTTTTGATTGGGCGCAAAAAAAACTCGAGTGGAACAGGGATGGCTTCCTAACTTGCAAGTCAGGACCTCCATTTGGTTTTCTCGGTGCCTTGTCAGGAAATATCACAACCAATAAGTAGACCAATAAGTTATTTGGATCCTTTGTCAACTTCCTGTCATTCCCTGTGCATCTGTATGGTATATATTCCATTTAACTTCTGCATTAGATCCTTTGTGCTCTAGTGTCATGGCTTTCAGGAAAGTGCTAGGTCGCACTCATAGCTGGTTCTTTTAATGCATGCTAGTTTGGGTATACACTGTCTTACTGTTACTGCAGTTCTTTTCCAGTGCAAGTATATCTAATAGCCACTCTGTTTTTTGTGTGCAGCAACCCCCCAAGCATGTCCATCAAGTACGCCAATGGGTAAGCCGTGTTTCCAATCTTACCAGTATTATTATTATTATTATTATTATTATTATTATTATTATGGTGTCGTTGTTACCTCCATGTGTAAATAGTTATGCCACGTTGAGGTTTAGCTATCTCTATTGTGGTGTTGATCCTAATCATGATTGTGTATGTGTGTACGGTTATCCTCTGCACTTTATGGCGGCGGTGTATCTTTGGTATCAAAAAGGTCTACTCAATATATAGATAGTGATGTGTTAATGGATAGTGTATTGGTATATTGCTTCTGAATCTTGTTTGAACATTCTCGAATTTTCATGCCATAAGGTAGAGTTCATAGCTTATATGATTGTCGACTTAAGTACATTATTAGTGCGCCTTCCCAATTGTCGGGCAATATACTCTTGGTGTATGATATTGTCAGGAGAGAACACACAGGTTCCTGCATGGTATAATAATGTCAATTTATTAATGATAATGTCATGACATTGTACATTCCATGATAGTTGGATACACTGATGGATACTATTTGGATGATGTCCTGGACTCCTGATGAGTAACATACCACTGTAAATTGATAACAGAGTAGATGAAAATGATAGAGGCATTTTAGTCATGGATTTGTTTTCATGTGCAACTCTGTGGATGCAATTTCTTTACATGTGTTTAGGCCACTGGTCTTTAAAATGTTGCATATAAAATTTGTTAAAGTATTTAAGATGTTTCGATCACTACATCCTGATACTTCCTGACATAACAGGGGTTGCTAGCGTTAATCTACTCGTAGCTGAGATTTATTTGTTTCACTGTATGTTTCTTACAATGAACATTGTCGATCTCTTTCTGCAATGATTGCATGTCTCACATTTTTCAAAAACTTTGGAATTCCAGGAAATGACAGAAGGAAGAGTCATTTCTGCTGCACCACACTCCCTGGTAGGAGTTGTCTTTTTAATAGAGAAGATGGAGAACTTGGTGATTTTGATGGAAGGCTGGAAGTTGGAAGTTTCTGTGTAATTTGTTGCTATTGAAATTTCTGTATATTTTCCTCTGGCTCGTGATCTTCGGAAGTTTTCTGTTTATATGAAATGGTGAAATTCAAGTTTTCTGTAATTTGATGCCTATTCGAAATTTTGTCTTGTTTCCTGAAACATATGTTGTTCAGAGGCCATGGCCCAGAATTCATTGTATCATTAAAAGGCTATGGCTGACAAAACAAGCTAGAATGGCCCTCTATAAGAATGGACCAAAAATTGTATGTGCTTTGAGAAGCGCATGGCCCAAATAATATTTATAGAATGACAAAAGAAGTAAATAAAACAGTTACTAAAAGGCCAAGGCCCAAATTGAAAAAGGTTGTAGAAAGGCTTAGGCCCATAAGAAAAAACCGATCAGAAAAGGCTGAGATCGAGAAAAGAAAAAGGCCAATATTATTGGGCTAGGCCCATAAATATTATCGAAATGGACTGGGCTGATTTTGATCCACGACGTTTTTAAATCGTCATGATTTTGCCACGTAGGACTAGCCACGTCGGAGCTGATGTGTCCTGCCCGGACTGCTCACGACGATTTTCGATCATCATAGATTCATGACGTTTCTAAATCGTCGTGGATATCCATGATGTTTCCAAAAAAACGTCGTTGTGGTTAATTACTCACGCTCGGTTTTCAACGATTTGATTTTCGTCATAGGATCGTCGTGAATGAAATATAATGATGATTTGGTGACGAAAATAGAGCGTCAAGTATCAGCATATTTCTTGTAGTGTGTGTCTAATGCTTTCCACTGTTGTGCATCTGAAGGGTGTGTCAGCACTGATTTTTCAACCCGTTCTAGATCACTCAACACCGCCTCCTTTCTTTCCGCGTGCGAGCGCATGAGCTTTGTTTCCTTGGGGTCCACGAAGTACCGCTGCAGACGGGGAATGAGTGGAAAATACCACACAACTATTCTAGGAGCTTTTTTTGTCCCCTTATATAACGATCAGCGCCGCACACTTGACATTTGATTTTGCCCGCGTGCTCGTTACGATAAATTATGCAGTCACGGACGCAAGCATGGTATTTTGTGTGCGGTAAATCGAGAGGGCAGACGATTTTCTTGGCCTCCTGTAGACTACTAGCATACTTGTTCCCTTCTGGTAAGTGGGTCTTCAAGTATCGCAGAAGATCGTCCATACTTGTGTCGGTCCATCCGTGTTTTGCCTTCATCTCTAGAAGATCGAGAGGTACTCTCAAGCGGGACTCCTCCGCCCCACTACTTGCGTCGTACAACGGAGTTGCAGAGTCTATCTCTAGTTGTGTGATCTTAGATTTCCGTCTAGCATCGGTCGACGTGTTCTTGAGAAGCAGGTCTTAAACACGAGGGTCCCGCACGGCTGAAGTGGGGAGTATTCAAGTCCTTGTCTTCTACATGTTGTTGATCACCATGACTCTCTTCTTCTTCATCGTAGTCTCCGGCAGCCTCTTCGTCCTCTCCATTTCCATGTTCAGACTCTTCCTCATCTTCATCATCACCCATCCACTGAGTGTGACCCTCCATGAAACTATGCCTGAGCAGGTGCTGCTCCACATTACCAGAAGCGGGTTTGAACACATACCCTAACTTGGATTTTTGACACGGACACTCTATCTATATGCGGTTGTTTGATGCATTTCGGCCGTCGCGCGTTGCACGTATCTATGCACCACACTTTCCCTCATCGATATTTCATTAGACCCGGTTTTTACGGAAAAATTCGGCATGACATTTGCTAAAAAAGGTAACGCGGAGCGCCAGAAATTTGCTGAAACGGAAATGAATCAACATTTCGGCAAAATATTGGCAACTCATCCTCATGCCAACAAAACACAATGCAAAATAAAAATGACACCATAGCGATCGCGAGTTCTTCCACCAACCAATCTCACCGATTGAGATGACACAATGCAAGATATATAGACGCGAGACGACATCAAAGATCACCGCAGACGACCGATGAGAGAGTGTGGTGGGGCTCCTACCTATATATGTTCTAGATCTAGAAGTAGCGGTGAGATCTAGTGTCTCCGGTTAGTGGAGATGTGGAGGAGGACAAGTGGGGTAGGGTTACTAGTTAAAATATATCAAACATGATTGGTTAAATTAGCTAAAAAGGGTGGAGGGACGTGGAAGATTAAGTTTGGACCACTAATGGCTCGAGTCAAACATGATTGATTAAATTAGCTAAAAAGGGAGGGAATAGGTGGTGGGTGGCTGGCAACACTAATTGATGCCAGAAATTAACCCAGACGCATATCTCTGCCATGCGCCTACGGTACTGCCACGTAGCGCAGGCGAACGACGTACAAATGCGCCAACGGTAGCGGTGGGCGGGCTGTACCACAGGCGCATCCGGAACCCATTCGTCCGGGGTAAGGTTCCTTAGCGCAGGCGCATAGGAAGCCCATTCGCTAGCAGTAGATGCAACACGCCTGGGGGTGGCCCTGCCACCCTTATCGCTGACGTAACATGCTTCCATTCGCCTGGGGTATATTATATAGCACAGGCGCATGTGCTCACTGTCTGTCGGCGCTATATAGTGCAGGTGCTTCATGTTTACTGTGCGCTTACGGTAAACTATGCCCCTATAAGTTTTTCTCTAGTAGTGAGCCATATGCATTTTATCCATTGTTTTAAATAGTGGTTATTGCACATAGCGGCAACCCATAAAAATAGCTATAGTGAGGCCATATCAGGCTTGAAGAGACTATAGCGGCAAAATGTAGATGAAATTACCCAGCAGTAATATGGTCAGACAACTATAACGGAGACACAGAAGGGGATATAGCAGGCTATTTTAAACTATGCTATCGCTCGAAAGGCCCACCATAAGTGAGTCTGAATTCCAGCATGCCACTAAGAACATGTACGATAAATTATACCCAACAAGCTATAAGATTTGCCATGTCATCAAAATCTTAGGTGGATATGAGACACGCTCCTTAGAGCACCTCCTTTCGGAACCCCCAAAATCAGCCCCCAAATTGTTCTCGGACCCTAACCGAACCACCCCAAAAGTGATCTCCTCCAACCATGTACCTCAAAGGCTCCCCAAATTGTGGGGTCATTTGCATGTGATTGGTTAAGAAGGAGAGAGCCAAACAAATAAAGGACAAAAGAAAGGGAAAAATATGGTCCAACCAAACGCCAAGTCACGTCCGGACGGGCTCCACCCAGAGTTGGGGGACCATGGTTGGGCTATCCGTCCGGACGTTTGTGTGCAGTTTGAGGTTCCTGGTTGGAGATGCTCTTGAACAAGAGTAAAATACACTCAGGGTCATCGTACTTGCGACCAAAGCACACCACGATCACTGAACTTAAGAATACGCACACTACGGTCACTATATACGCAACTCGGTGATTCTAAGGTCACTGGCTCACGTATAGCTCCGTATTTTCCTAAGTTGACCGGTAACTTTTGTGTGGGACCCACCTATCAGAGGGGAATAGAAACAAAGGAAGGCAAAATAGACTGGGGCAAGATTCGAACCCAAAGCACACCACGATCACTGAACTTAAGAATATGCACACTACGGTCACTATATACGCAGCACGCACGCACACACCCACACCTGCACGCATGGCAGCACGCAGCACACACCCACACCTGCACGCATAGCCAGTATAAAAATTATTTTAATAGTTAGCTAACACGAAGAAATAACTGTCATAATGGCTAGAACATTTGTGCTGCAGGTTCGAGCCCCACGACAGCAAACGGGCAAGATTTCTTTTATTCACCCAAAAAAAAAACTCACAGGTGGGTCCGTTTTGTAAGACTAGATATTTCTCTTTATTTTTCCCACCCACTGACCAGTGGGTCGCGTTTGTACTGTAAGTTTGACTGGTCAAACTAGAAAAATACGAGGCTGTACGGTGAGGCATGCTGAAATATTTGGGCCCAATACTAGTAGGCCCAAATAGCAAATGCTGAAATCTCAAAATGACCCATGTGTACAAGCAAGTGCTGGGAGTGGAAAGTTTAGTCCCACATTGCAAGTGGTTCGAGCCCCACGACAGCAAGCGGGCAAGATTTCTTTTATTCACCCAAAAAAACTCACATGTGGGTCCGTTTTGTAGGACTAGATATTTTTCTTTATTTTTCCCACCCACGGACAGGTGGGTCCCGCTTGTACTGTAAGTTTGACTGGTCAGACTAGAAAAATACGAGGCTGTACGGTGAGGCATGCTGAAATATTTGGGCCCAATACTAGTAGGCCCAAATAGCAAATGCTGAAATCTCAAAATGGCCCATGTGTACAAGCAAGTGGTGGGAGTGGGAAGCTTAGTCCCATATTGGAAGTCGGAGGAGTTGCACACCACCTTATAAGATGGAGTGTTGTAGGGATTATATGTGAGTGAGAAGAAGAGAGCCTCTCGCGCACTCCTCCTCCTACACCACCACCGTAGACGCAGGCCGCCCGCGCGCAGACGGAGCTCCCGCCGCCCCCTTCCGCATCGCGCCGCCGCGCGTCCGCGACCGATCTTACCTCAACAAGAGGAAGTGCCAATGGTACTGGGACAATGCGATCCCAGTACCATGGTCGGACGTGCACCTGCCGGACGGGTGAAATCTCAACCGCGACCGCATCCCGGTGCCGCTGGTCCCCAAGGGCGGCCTGGATCGGAGGTCGAGATCCACCGACGGCGCGACGAGCTGCCGCCGGACTTGCGCGGCCACCCTGCGTTCGCCGTGAACAGTCCTCATTGGGACACGTGGTTCACGGACGAGCACGATATGCGCCGCCGCTCCTTCTTCGGGGCACGGCAGGCGCGCGGCGCGGCCCAATACCCGCCACCGTCTCCCCCACGCCCGGCGCAGCGTGGACGCGCGCGACCTCTCCTTTGCATTGGCGACCCCGCGCCCGTCAAGGTCCAGGAGGAGCCACTGGAGGAGCCCCCAAGTGGTACGAGGAGGACGACGACGACGAGGAGGGGGCCATGCCCCTGCCCAGCGAGGAGCTAGAGCTGGCCATGGCCATCGAGGCCTCTGCCCGGGAGGCCGAGGAAGCGGCCGCGGCGGAGGTGCGGGCCGTGGTGGAGGCAGTGGCGGCTGTGGCTGCCCAAGAGGCGGCGGAGGAGGCAGAGGCCGAGGCGGCGGAGGCAAGGGCCATGGAGGAGCGCGACCGGGAGGAGCGCGACGAGGAGGAGCGCGACAAGAACCGGCCGTGCGAGCCGTGGTTCTTGCCCCTCGTCGGCATGCAGTGGTAGTGGACATGGCCACCGCCGGAGCTGCCCGTGGCACCACTCCCCGTCACGCAGCCACCCACCCCTCCGCGCGCCTCGGGGCTGCCGGCTCACCTCGTCGACGACCCGGAGTACATCATCCTCGAGTAGGATGCCCCGGGGATCCTCCGGTCGCCGCGCGGCCACCGCATGCCAGTGGCCAGTTTAGTTTAGTTTTTTTTTTAATATCGTAAAAACTATGGGCCCTTCTGGGCCCTACCCGTATCTATGCAATGTCCTTATTTGGAATGAGCAGGCCCGTAGGGAGGAGATGCTCCGGTCCCTATCCGCGCAGCGCGGACCACTGCTCAAAAAGACAAAATTCGGACAAATTAGGTCCAGATTTGAGCAGGCCCGTAGGAGATGTCCTTAGCTGCTGTCCTTACTCTAATACTTTTCTGCTGAAAGGACACGACACACCTAAAGATGCCGCCAAAGAGTGGAGCTCGTTGGTGCGAGGCTTGATAGGTGAACAGCGTACAACAACATTTAAAATAGCTATAGCGAGACTATAGCAGTCTCAAAGTTTAAAATAGCGGAATATTGCATTTAGCCCAATGATTTAGGCAGCTACGAAAAGACTATAACCATATAGCAAAACTTAAATTTAGCTGATAAATTTTGGGCAAAAATATTTTGCCCCTAGATGGGACATGGGAGATAGCGGCTAAGAGGCTAAATTTGTCAGGCTAGTAGTGGCTATTATCCTTTTAGGCCATGAATGTTGTAACTGCAGCGCGGAGCATGACATGCTATAGCCAGTCAAATTATACATCAAATCATTCAGTATAACATACCTAAACAAGTACTTCATCCGTATCAAAATATAATTTACACGTATCTAGATATGTTTTATTATATATATACATATGTGTACTACACACTAAAACATGTCTGGATACGTTTTGTCTAGAAAACGCTAAATATGTGATATTTTAATACGGAGCTACAGAGCTATAGCAGGGTATAGTAGGCTATATTTAAAACAATGCTTTTGTCTTGAAAGGCCCACCATATAGTGAGGCTGGATTCCCCACGCCGCTAATGCTTTGCTGAAAGGACCCGGCACCAAAGGATGCAAGGGTGGAGCTCGTCGGTGTGAGGCTTGGTAGGTGAACATTCTTCCTCGAGTTCTTTCATTTCTTTCCATTTTATTATTCGGGAGAAGAAATCCATGAGAAGTGGGTCTTGTAGGATGCATCCATTGTCAGGGGATACGTTTGTCTAGCAGCCTGTGAAATTTTAGCTACTATATTTGCAGATTGTGGATCTGGGACAATCTCGATTTGAGTTCATCTTTTTTTTTCTTGACGGCAGGCAACAGATTTGAAGTGTTCGCCGCTAACACTTAGCTACCCAACGCAAATCCTGTTCCAAGTTCCGGGCCGGTTCTTGAACACCAGACCACAGAGGAAATTTCTGTTCGAGCGATTGTTATGGTCTTCAAGCACATAGAAACAGAAGATGGAGTTGGTGGTAGGTGCTTCGGATGCCACTATGAAGATTCTCCTGGGCAAGTTGGGCGGCCTCCTTGCCCAGGAGTATGCTCTGATCAGGGGCGTGCGTGGTGACATCCAGTACATCAACGACGAGCTAGCTAGTATGCAGGCCTTCCTCCGCGACCTCAGCGCTTCCCCGGACGGCCAAGACAACCGGATGAAGGATTGGATGAAGCAGATTCGTGACCTTGGCTACGACGTCGAGGATTGCGTCGACGACTTCGCCCACCGCCTCCCTGACGATTCCCTCAGCGATGCCAGATGTTTCTTTCTAGTGATGAGAATATATGAACTCCGGACCTGGTGGCCTCGCCGTCAAATTACTTTTAAGATTACTGCCCTCAAGGTCCGGGCTCAACAGATTGCAGAGCGACGCAACAGATATGGAGTGGACAACCCAAGCAACGGTAGTGGTAGCAGCTCGTCTGGAGTCCCTGCCGCTCTGGAGCACATTGCTGAGGATCAGCTAGCAAGCCGTCAGCTCATTGGTCTGAAGGAGCCTGTAGGGATGAAGACTGACATGGATGGGCTTGAGAAGTGGGCAACGAATCCTGCTTATCATGAGCGAGCTGTTCTGTCTATAGTCGGATTCGGTGGTGTGGGAAAGACGACTATTGCCACTGCATTGTACCGAAAACTCCAGAGTAAATTTGAATACCGAGCATTGGTTACTGTCTCTCAGAACTACGATGAAGATGAAGTCCTCAAGAGTATTCTGATTCAAATCAGGCAACAGGATCGTGACACCGGGCTGCCAGGCCCTACAACCGGGAACTTGGAAAACAAAAGCATAGCAATAAAGATTAAAACCTCTCTGAAGAAACTTTTGCCACTTGGAAAACAGCAGCTGGACAACGATGTAAGCTCTGATGCGAAGCAGATCAACATGGCGACAAAGAACCATCATCAACTCGTGCAAGAACTGAAAGGACGCCTGGCAAGCAAAAGGTACATGTAAACCATTACTTTGGTTATTTATCAATAGATTATCCAATCAACTTCTGATTTTCTCGCCAAAAAAAAGCTCCTAAATCAATATTTATTTCTTAATATTACTGCTGAATACATTCTTGTGCATGTTCACAGTTGTCATCATCTAAAGCACATATTTTCAGCGGAGAAAAACTTTGTCTATGTTTCACAAATATGTCAATCTATTATCTTATCAAAACAAAACAAGCTAATACAAACTAACTAATCTATTCACTTGGTTGTATTTCCTTCTTCTGTTTGAAAAGGAGGCAACTCCCCCTATCCATGCATGTATCAATTGATGTACATAGACACTTAAGTTGTAGAGTTTTCAAAACAATCTTTCGCCCCGATTTATAAATAAAGCAACATGGCACAACCGAATCCATACAACGTACCAAGTGCAAGACATAAAAAGCCGAAAGTAGTCTGTTGGGACAGCAACACAAGTAGGACAAACAACTGCCGGAGCTTAGTGGCTCGACGGTGAGAAGATATGGCACACTACCATCAAAAGACTGTCAAGCATGTCGTCCAGCCGTCCCCTTTCCCGCTACCTACATAATTTTGAATACAAAGTCATAAGCGTGGCGCAGAAACACCCTCTCGATACTCATTTGATTGCGCGTAGTCCAGAGGGTTCACGACATTGCAGAGAACATCGGCCAAAAAAGGCACCTACCCCTTATGGTCGGGTCCATTTGGGTTTCCATGAACTCACCAAGGTCTGAGGCCTGACAAGCAGGCCCTGAAGCCTCATGAACGAAGTTCCATAGAAATTGGGCATCGGGACACGTGAAAAGAATCTAGGGTCCCGACTTGGGGATCCCACATAAGTGACATAGGCCATCCCAAGGATCATGGTAGTTTGAAACCTCGACCTCCAAGGGTAGGTGATCCCGAAGAAGTTGCCATACAAGATTCTTTATCCTCAAGGGGAGATGGGCCTTCCACAAGGGGGCGGCTCAAGGTCTAACTGGCCCCATAAATAAGCCATGCTACACAGTTTTGACACAGAAGGTCCCAGAGGGAGCAAGACACCAAGATACCTAAGCCTGCCCCCGGGGAGCACCCCAGGGAGGGACCCCCAAATCTCGTCCCATGGTGTTGCCTCCGCCAAACAATGTTCATCAGAACGAGATGTAACAAGTCCCATTTTAGACCGCCGAGGCAACCAGCTGAGCAGGGTCCGAAAAATCGCCAATAATCTTGGAACTCGTCTTGTAGGGGTCTGTCGGGAAGCCACAAGTCCAGCCAGAAAACGGTGACCCTCCCATCTCCTATGGGGAACTAGGCACCCTTACGAACCGCATCCTTCATTGCCCGGATAGATCTCCAAAATTGAGATCCCTCCCAGTGATCGCACGCGAGAAAGGGAGCGACCCTGCAAATATTTCTCTTTTATGAGTTGTAGCCACAACCCCTTTTGTCACTAAGAATGCGCCAAACCCAGCAAAGCATGAGGGAGACGTTCATACGAGGATACGCCAGGATACCTATGCCCCCTTATCCTTGGGCGCGGAATTGTGTGTGCCCGTTTTACCATATGGTACTTCCTGGGGCCATTGGAAACCTGCCAGAAAAAACGTGAGAACTCTTGTCAAAGGCTGCGTGAACCTCCTTTAGAAGTGAGTAAAGCCCCATCATATACATGGGGAGGCTAGACAAGCAGTTACCAATAAGCACACAATTTCTCCCTTTAGACATGAACCATCTGCGCCATGGTTCCAGCTTAGTCCGGACACTCCCCATCATCAGATCCATGTCCTTGATAAGGATCCTAGATTTGCCAAAAGGCATCCCAAAATAAGTGAAAGGGGAGGACGAAAACTTGCAGTTGAAGTTGTCTGCAATCCCTAGTTAAACCTCTAGGGAGAAGCCCAAGACAACAAATTTACTCTTGTCGAAGTTACTCTTGAGGCCGGACATGGCCTCAAAGCATAGGAGAGGGTATTTAAGGTAGTGTCTTCCGCATATTGAAGGTGTGTAACCACACCTCCAGGGATAATATTCCCTACCACACCTGAAAGGCGGCCGGCTACGGAGAAATAGGAGGCGCCTTCCTCACCATAGGAGGCGCCTTCCTCACGCCGCATGAAGATCGAAATAGGTACCAATGTCTCCATTAATATTGATCACGATATTGCAACTCATAACGAGTTTCATGACTCAGCTGATGAAGAAGTCATCAAACCCCTGCTTTTCAAAGACATGGCAAAGGATTGCCTAGTTTTGACGATCGTAAGCCTTCCAGAAATCTAGCTTAAGGAATACCCCTTATGGTGGCGCACCTTTACGTCATGAACAATCTCATGAAGTGTTAGTATTCCGTCGTGGAAAAACCGCCCCTTAAGGAAGGAAAAATGTTAGGGATGCATAATGTGCTTTGCTACTAGCGCCAAGCTCTTAGCACGAACATTGTCAAAGATCTCCAGGATGACATTGATCACTGTGATTCGTCTATTACTAGACAAGATTTAAGATTAAACACACGCAACATATGTGTCGCAGCATGGAAGTTATCCAATAATACCCCTTTAAAACTAATATAAGAAAAAAACTATCAATCGCCACTGCATTGAAAGAAAAAGTTCATTATATGACTGCATATATGGATACCACCAATTGCGTCGTGGTTTGGACACGCTATCGTTCCACCTACCCATGCGACACTTCAACGTTCTACGATTTTACCTACACTCCAGTCTGGCACTCGGCAACCAATTTGTAGATTGTCTTGGACATGGGCTAAGTGGCCAGCTCTTGACAAGCTTGTATATGCTGAGTGTTTTTCGTGGCACTCCGTCAAACATTTTCACTTGGGAGTAAAGGGCTGAGAGTTGGCCGAAACAAGCAGTTTGACGAGTTTTTAAGAGTTTTATTTTTTTGAAAAGGGGCTTACCTTGATCTCTTTGCTTCAAAGAGATGCATACAACTTTGATTTATTTTAGTTATTTAACAAAGACTAGCAAAAATCTTACAACAGTCATACATACCGAAGTCGACAAATAAGGTGAGAAAGCACCACCCTCTAGCACAATAATAGGGGTAAAAATGATGCTTTATGCCCCGACGACAACTAACACATGGTCACAAGCAAAATATAGAGATATCTCCTTGTGCGCTCTGAATATCGCTACGGTCATCTTCGGGGAATTCATTTCCAGGGTGTAGATCGAAGTCAAGACCCTCGCCAGGCCTACCATCAACATGACACGACGCCGAACAGCGTTGCCAAGACCCCGCTAGGCCACACAGTCAATACTCACTATCGTAGATGCGGTAGATGAAACATCGCTCCACAGCTAAAACCATATTATTCCCAGATTAGCTCTGCAAATATCTATCCATTCTCTTGGGCATCAGACTGACCACCTTCGGAGACCCCACTGCGAGCCATGGAGAACTAGACCAAATGGATTTGAAGGGCCGACCTGGGCACGATTTGGTTGACCAGTACCGCGAAGGCTGGAACGATCGCAACAAGATGCTTGAGACCCTCCACGTAGATAGAGATCATCTAGGCCTCGTACCCACCACGTCAGACCACCATGTGCCCTCTAATGAGATAATGAGAGACGACAACGGCAAGAAGACAAAGAGAGAGAAGATGGATGCGATGGTGCTGAAATCTAGGGTTCCACCCGAGCACGACCCCAGAGGCTGGTAATTAACATCAGGAGGATACACCCTATGTATTTTATGGCGAGTGTTTATGCTAATAAACGCTCATCATGGTAAACATATTTATATTTCAACAAATGTAATTACACTAGGATCAAAATAAAGACGAATTTACCTCCACGACATTACCCTGCCCCATGTTTGTGTATTCATATGTCCACCTAGGGTCGCGCTATCTGACGCCCAAGAAGTAGAATAGTTATTTAGATTAAAAAAATGAGACAAAATTGATAAAAAAATAATTTTTTACCATTGTTTTACATGAAAAGTTGCACCTAATGTGCCAAATATTGTCACATTTATACGAACTATGCCATGTATATGCTCATGATCACTGATTATTTAGATTGAAAGTCATATGCTCATGCATGATTTTCCATTTTTGGGAATGTGTTTTACGGAAGAATTCAAAATCCATGTTCATCATTTTCCTTACAACTAGTTCATATAAAAGGGACTCCATACAAAAGGATTACATATTGGCCTATATTCTTCATTTTCTTTGATTTTTTCAAAATGTGGTCAAAAGGCCGACAAACTATTCATAGATAGCACATGAGTCGTTTAGGATCGATCATCTCTGGCTATTACATAGAATTCTTTTTGTGTATCTTATAATGATTTTTAGAAATTTTAAGACCAGAGTTGAACACACTTCTATTTTTAAGTTTGATTTACTTTTATAAAGTCGGCCTAAACTCATTTATGTGCGAAAGTAGCAACAAAGTGAGAAATTATTAATATATGGAAATTTTCCTTCTAGTGTGGTCTACTTTGTGTGAAATTGAAAAAAAAAAATCTAATTTTGTAATTGCTTAAAAAACTCATTTTATCACTTCGAAATGAAAAATAATTAACGGAAAGTTATAAACTCCTTTTCACGCTATTGTTTTGCATGGCAAGATGCGGCCATGTATCAAACATGCTCTTATTATCTTGAAATGTGCTATGGATATGGCCATGACCATGATCATTTGGCTCGAAAGTCATGAACATTCCTATATGATACTCCATTTTTATGCAAGTTTTCTTGCAAAAGATGTTAAAATCCATGTTCTCTAATTTTCCCTTCCAATTAGAACACACAAAAGAACTGCATACCAATGGATTGCATTTTTGACATTTTCTTCATGTTCTTTGTTTTTATAAATGGGGTCAAAATCTCTGGCAAAACCATTCATAGCTATGGACTTAATCTCCCGGCACCCTCTATGGCTATTGTATAGAATCCTATTTGGGTACCTAAAAATAATTTTTTGAACAATTTTAGGACCAAATTGAACACAACTTTAGTTCAAATTTGGATAAGTTTCTTGAAATTGGTCAAAAATCATTTAAAATAGCTCAAAAGTGGGAAAATCTTGATATTTAAGTATTGTTTATCCAGTATGGTATAATTTTTTTTTTGAAGTTTCATAATTCTAATTTTGGACCATATTTTTTGATCTACCCTCACAAAAAGAACACGTTTTAAGTAGGCCATTTTGGAAAACATATGGTCTGCAAAAAATTGGGCACATTATCATGAATCTGGTATCATTTTAAAGTCATATTCATGTTTCCTATCTATCCTAAACTCTTATACCTAAATATGGCTCCGTCTAAAAAATTAAATGCTTGAGAAGGTTTAGCTATTATTTTATTTTTCCTATTAAAGAGCTCTACTAGTGTAAAATATATTGTTGTTGAAAAAATAAACTAAAATAAAAAAAAATCTTTAAAATCCAAATATATTCGTGTGTACTATTTCTTTTACTTATTTTTCAAGTGTATTTCAGAAAACACCCGCGAAGTTCATCGCGCCATCTGCCGTTAAACACGGGTAAAATGGACACGTTTCCAAGAAATTGTTGAGTGTTTTTGTTTGCCGAGTGCCTAGCCTAATAATCCACGATTATGGCCAGAGTGTATTATTTTCCAAGTGTTTAATTGGGGTATTAGGAAAATTGCATCTTTATATCGACTGTCCTATAAAATAAAATCGACAAACTTAATGACATATTGACAAAGTGGCCATTTCAGATAGTGCAAGAAACAACTACAAAACCCAAGAGCAAGACCAACATTCGTCCTTAATTCTGTTGTGAAGAGATGTTAATAAGAATTTTTGATCCTAAGATCGTATGATTATAATGTGATAACTTAGTGACAAATCATATTTATAAGCTTCCAAAAAAAATGCAATAATCAAGCATGTATAAAATATGTGGACATATACACATCTGAAATTTGGTAGAAAACCATCGCAGTCTCCAAGCTGAGAGAAGCAAAGACTTAAGTTTATTTAAACCT
This sequence comes from Alopecurus myosuroides, assembly GCA_028641055.1. NCBI lineage: Eukaryota > Viridiplantae > Streptophyta > Magnoliopsida > Poales > Poaceae > Alopecurus > Alopecurus myosuroides. Next base: position 337,661,825 of record CM054061.1, read on the forward strand.
GGGCTGTAGTAAGTTAGAGTAGCATAATGAAAAAGAATTTAATCTATAGAACATACGTACCATAAAGTTGCATTTGCTCTCGGAGAAGTTATGAGGTGTGGGTTTTGTCGTTGGTCGCTTGTGGTGAAGTCGGAGTCGCTTGTTCGGGGAGAAGTGACGCCGATGTCACCAAGTTGTGTTAGTTTTCACCCGAATTTTCCTTTATTAACTTGGCAACTGTCTACAGTTGGACAGGTGTTTTTCTCATCTGTATTCTCTTTTTTTTCTCCTGCCAGGTATCTCCTCTTTATTGATGACATATGGTCTGCAAAAACATGGGAGAGTATCAGAACTTTTTTGCCGGATGAAAATTTAAAACATAGTAGAATAATAGTGACCACAAGATTCCAAGCGGTTGGTGAGACATGCTGCCCAAGAGATGGATTAGATTTTGTGCACACGGTTAATATTCTCGGTGATAATTACCCCAAAACTTTATTCAGTGAAAGCGTTTCCGAATGCAAACACAACAAAGGCAGTGAGAGAGTACAGGTGGAGGTCCCTGAGAAGATATGGGAAATATGTGCAGGGCTGCCGTTGGCCATAGTCGCCATGTCTGGTCTTGTTGCATGCAACCCAAGCAAATCCAAGGACGATTGGATAAAAGTTTGTGATAAATTATTTCCACAGCCAGTGGCTTCTCTTACACTGAATGGGATCAGAAAAATACTGGATCTTTGCTACAATGATTTGCCAGCAGAACTCAGGACCTGCTCCCTGTGCTTGAGCATATTCCCAAAGGGTGGGAAAATCAGTAAGAAGCGTTTGACCCGCCGATGGATAGCGGAAGGTTTTGCTAGCGAGAAGCAAGGGCTGACCGAGGAGGAAGTTGCAGAGACATACTTCAATCAGCTTGTAAGAAGGAAGATAATACGGCCTATGGAGCACAGCAGCAACGGAAAGATAAAAACCTTCCAAGTGCATGATATGGTTCTCGAATATATCGTGTCTAAGTCTTGCGAAGAGAATTTTATCACTGTGGTTGGTGGCCACTGGCTGTTGCCAGCGCCTAGCAACAAAGTGCGCCGACTCTCCATACAGAGCAGCGGTTCTAAGCATGCAAGTTCCACTAAAGGCATGAACTTGTCTCAAGTGCGATCCCTGACGGTATTTGGGAGCCTACACCAACTTCCCTTCCATTATTTCAACAATGGCATAATACAGGTACTGGATCTTGAGGGCTGGAGTGGCTTGAAAGAAAAACATCTCAACCGCATATGTAAAATGCTTGTACTCAAGTATTTGGGCCTTCGACGAACAGGGATTACCAAACTTCCATCCAAGATTGGGAAGCTGGAGTATTTAGAGACTCTTGACATAAGGCAAACGAAAGTTTGGGAGCTGCCCAAAACTGTAGGCCTGCTCAAACGGATCAATAGTATACTTGGTGGTGATAAAAACACAAGCAGGGGATTCAAGTTGCCTGAACAAAAGAGCAAGGATCTTCGTATACTGTCAGGCATTAAGATTGTTGGGGAGTCGAAGGCTGTTGCAGGTTTTCATCAGTTGACAGGTCTAAGAAAGCTTGCCATTTACAAGCTCGAAATTGTCGAAGATGGTGAAACCTTCATAGAACTGCGCTCTGCTATTGAGTATCTTTGCAGCTGTGGTCTACAGACTCTGGCAATCAACGATGAGGGGTCTGATTTTATTAACTCGCTCGACTCCATGTCCGCGCCACCAAGGTACCTCAGCGTCCTCGAGCTATCTGGCAATAAGCTGGAAAGGCTGCCCCAGTGGATCAAGAATCTCAATACCCTCAATAAGTTAACCCTCTCCGTGACAGTGCTCCGGACAGCTACATTCGACCTCCTGTGCGATCTATCCATGTTGTTCTCCCTCACCTTTTCACTTAATGGAGGAGCAGTGAAGCAGGATCAGATGCAAATAGAGAAGATCCTCAAGAAGAACAAGTTGGATTTCGATGGGGAGATCTTTGTTAGGGGCGGATTCCTGAGTCTTAAGCTGCTTCGGTTCCTTGCACCTCACGTCCCAAAGCTGAGCTTTTCGGAATATGCAATGCCAGCACTTGAAAGGATTGAGACGCGGTGTCAAACCTTCGAAGGCCTTTTCGGCATTGACACCCTTAAAAGTCTCCAGGAGGTGCATCTCAGAGTAGGCGATCAAGCAGATGACGTCACCAAGTTCTTAGTAGATTATCTGAGGGACAACACCGACGGATCTAAAATCATCGTCGATCATATAACTGCTGCTTGACATGGCAAGGTGTTTTGCTACTAAACCATCCGATCTAGCCCCTTGGTCCTTAAAATGGATATAAGTTTTTCTATATTGGTTTTGTTGGTACCTGTTCTGATAAGGGGGTACTGTTATATTGCAAGCATAATTGTATCTGTTTTGTACTTTTGTTACCTTATACTCCCTTCGTTCTTAAATGTAAGATGTTTTACCTCTTTTCCACATTCACACATGTCTACATGTATCTAGACAACTTTAGTGTATAAGTTCACTCATATTAGTATGCATCTAGACAACATGAGTAATACCTAGGGAGTATGTGTATTGGCACAGATTTATGTATGCACCCTCACCCCTACGTGTAATCGTATACAAGTTTTAGGGTGGTTGGCATTTTTATAAACCGTCCATCCGACTCGATCAAACGGTGATAAAATAGACGAAATCAGACTGACGGAACCAAAAGCGTGAGGACGGAACCAAAAAAAAAATGTGGGAACGGTACCAACAGCGTAGGGACGGTACCAAAAAAAATGCGTGTGGACGGTACCAAAAAAGGGCATGCTTCGAGGCCGTGTACGCGTGCGGGCCCAGCCCGTCGGCGACGCTCGTCACGGACATGATGCTCCCGCCTTCACCGCGCCGCTGCAGCATTGCCCGCGCCCCGTGGTTCGTGCCGAGCGCCTCTCCCGGCGCGTTCACGCGCAGCACGCGGTCGAACTCCGCGGCGTCCAAGGACGCGATGCTGCAGCTGCTGCTTCTGGCGCCGGCGCCGGTCGGTGTCTGCTGCCGGCCCAGCACTCCGGCATTATTGCAGAGCACGTCCAGGCGCCCGTGCCACGCCACGCAGAGCTCGACGGTGCGCTCCACGTCCGCCTCCTCGGACACGTCGTAGTGCACGTAGCTACAGTAAGCGCCGCCCAGCGCGGCCGCCAGCGCCTCCTCGGCCGCGTCGTCGATGTCCGCGACCACCACACACGCGCCGTGCAGGACGAACGTTCGCACGATCGCCTCCCCGATCCCGCGCGCGCCGCCCGTTACGATGGCCACCGATCCAGCGCGAACCCTAGCTCCCCGATCCCCCGCGCGCCGCCCGTCACGAATGTCGGCACGGGCGCACGAACGCCCTGCTCTTCTATTCCCGAGCATGAGCGCTCTGGCTCGCACACTTCTCTACTTTAACGAGCAGTACAAGGGAGATTTATACCGGGCAGAACAGAGGTGCACGCGTGCACGTTCTCCACCTTGCTCACACGATGCCCAGCTCGCACGATCTGCTCGCTCGGCCGCACGCTCAGTGCGCACGACGCGGCCAACCTAACAGATCACAACGATCCCTGCTGCATGCAGTTTCTCCACGTGACCTACGCGGCAAGCTAGCTGCAGACTCACTCCAACACATGCATGCACTATACAATGCACACACTACACACACTACAGGATTCTGTCCATAGGCCGACGGCCAGAAGCCGTCGGCACAGATCATATTCCCGTCGGCACAGGCTCTGCCGACGGTGGCCGTCGGCTCAGGTACGTTGGCCGTCGGCACAAGCAAACGCCGTCGGCACAGGGATGTGGTGGGCCCCACCTGGGTCTGACAGTGGGCCCCACGTTGTCAGCGCGTTGGACTGGTGGTGAGCGCTGTGCCGACAGCAATGCCGTCGGCACAACAGGGGACACGTGGAGCTCGCTGGTGGCTTCTGGGGCAGAGGCTATGCCGACGGCAATGCCGTCGGCACATGTTGTGCCGACGGCATTGCCGTCGGCATAGCCTCTGCCCCAGATTTTTTTTTTGTGTTGTTTTGTTTCCAAAAACCACAGAAATGGCACAAATAATAATTCAATGCAACAAAAACATGTACAAGCACAGTACTATCATTATATTGACCATCAAAATATCCATACAAACATCGTTTAAACTCATACATCGATCTAGATACGTCTATCGATCCAGTACATCCATACATCGATCTAGATACATCCCTAGCTAGCTACAGACGGTCCGGAGGAGAAGGGGTGAAGCCCAAGTCTCCCCTCGTGAAAACGGGACGATCATGTGTCGCGTCCGTCGAATCAGCTCCGGAGCCACCAGGCGAGGTACCAGGAGTGGCCGAAGCACGGCCGTGAATCGGCGTCGACTGGCGCGAACCCGGGGAGCCACTAGGAGAAGCCCGGCCAAAAGCCACGTTGTCCGAAGCTCCAGTACCCTACATGTTCGAGCACTAGTTAGACACTTTAGAGGCAAAGTAAATCAGTAATCGACGTGTAGAAAAGAAACATACCGGGGTCTCTGCGTAGTATGTGAGGGCAAACTCTTCCCTCGATGTGAATACCGGGATCGGCCCTGGCCCATCAGGACGCTCTCCTAGAGGCGCTCCTCGCTCTCCGGTGGTCATCCACCTCACCATCGCCTACAAAATGGTTTAGATGTCATGTGTTGCCAAGATGGTTTAGACTTGTCATATTTTGCAGAAATATGGATTGAAAACTTACAGTCTCTAACTCCCTAGTGTACGCAGTGGAGACTTCACTCCTCTGCTGCCACGCCTGTAGGTCCTCCTTGTACTTCGCATAAGCGGCGGCATAGGCCGCATCGAACTCCGGCTACAATTTAGGAAACAAGTTAATATCGACAACTTAGCAATGCAGAGGGGAATGTCAGAAAACATGATGAGAATGAGAGAACAACTTACATCGGCAGAGGCAGAGGCAGCTCCAGCACGCCGTCGACGAGGCTGGACAGGGACGGCGTCGGCGGGGAGGGTAGCCTTGATACGCGTGAGGCTCGTGGTAGGCATGGCCACCTTATCAAGGATTTTCAGACGGCTGTGCTCCCTCCCGTTGCCCCCCAGCATCAACGCCGTCTCGTCGTACTCGTGCTCGATGGGGTCCTCGACCTGCGGGTGCAGAATCTGGAACGCCGAGCAGTAAGACCGCATGTCCTCCTCGGCTGTGCCGTAGTACTCAGGAGCCGAGGACGTGGCGGCGTCCGAAACGGACTTCTTCTGCCTCATCTTCTGCCACCCCGCCAAGTAAGTAACTGGCACCCTACTCTGACCCTCCTGCATCGCAAAAGTAAACGTTATGTGTATCAAGTAGAAACATGCATGATAGAAAATAAACCATCTTTTCCATGTATGTAGATACCATCCTGTTCTTGAAGCGGTCGGTGCTGAGGCTTCCTCCACTGTGGGTGCCCCCGTGGCCTCGGTTCCTCCTGTTCCGCTGGCTCAAGGGATCGAAGTCGGCGTCTTCCCCGGCCCACCTCCTAGCCAGCGCCGCCCATGCGTCCTCGTGTCTTTCGGCCCAGTGTGGAATGACCTGAGAATGCAATAGTGAAGTAAATAGCAGGCAATGCAATGGCAACTTAACTGAAATGGAATGACCTGAGAATGCAATAGTTTACTTACCCTCATGAAATCCTCGACTGTCATCTTGGGCGGGTCATCGACATTCTCATGCTTCTTGGCCCTTTTGCCCTTCTCGGCCATGAACGCGCTGATGGCGGTGTGCTTCTGGTTGTACCACACCTGGCGGGTCAACCTCACGCACGCCGCGCGGAGAACCCGAACCGCCGCGGCTCTATCCTCCTCAAGCACCCGGAAAAAGCACTTCAATCATGCATAAAGAAATTGCGAGTTAGAACGGTGGTGTCATCAACTACGAACGAAACTCAAGAAAATATAACTTACCCAAAACTTGGTGATCACAGCGTCAGAAGCCTTCCCGAAGGGCGGGCAATCGGCAGCCTCGTAGTCCAGCCAAGAAGTGGCCAACTTCGGCTCGCCATCCACATCTGTGGTGTAATTTCCCGGCCAATAAAGCCGGATCAGAGCTCCAATCAAGCTCGAAGGCTGGCGGCTCCCTGCAGCATATGTCCAATTGCTGCATAATAATCAAACATTAGTACATATGCCAAAAATGAAACTACATATTTAAAATTACAAAAATAGTAAACTTACTCCTTCTTATTTGGATAAATAAGGGTCTTCTCCTCCTCCGTGGCAGGCTGCTTATCCGCACCGGGGACTCCCGCTTCCCCACGAACTCGCAGCTTCTTCGGTGCCCCTCCTCCTCCCTCCACCTCCCCCTCCATCTCCACCTCCTCGTCCTCCTCCTCCTCCGGTCTGTACTCCTCCTCCTCCTCCCGTCTGGACTCCGTCTCCCCCTCCTCCCTATACTCTATCTGCAGCTGGGAAGCCACGTCACCAGGCGCGGAGGGTGGAGGCTCCAAGTCTACACCTCCCCCGCCACCTCCACCTCGTCCTCGTCCTCGTCCTCCACCTCCACCTCCACCTCGTGCCCGGCGCCCTCGTCCTCCAACCGCATCGTCGTCCACGGGGTAGCGCCGATTGCGAATCAAGGATCTACCACTCCGTGTAATCTTCTTGAGCAAGGACGACGACGATTCCTTGCCTTGGCTCATATTGTCCAATCACCTGCATCGAGAAATAGAAAATAATTAAATCACATATACATAGTAAAAATATAGGCACTTAGCATAAAATGGTGAAATGTAGGCACTTAGCATAAAATGGTGAAACTTGGCATAAAATGTAGAGCATCACTAGGAATGTTCAAAAGAAAAAATACTAAGTATAAAATGGTGAAACTTGCATAAAAATACTAAGATAAAATACTAAGTATAAAGACATCACCTAGAATCATCACTCTCATAATTAGGTGGGTTCTCGTTCTCACTATCCGTATCACTATCACGTGAGTAGTAAATTAGAGGATCTTCGAACGGTGGTGGCTCATCATCGTCGCCACTGTCTGTATGTAGCTTGGTGAGCATGTCTATGTCCTTTAGATCCACCACTGACTCACCACGAGTTTCTGCATTGTTCTCAAGGTCCTCATAACCACCCATTTGTAAGTCAAAGTCCCCGAAGTCCTCTTGCTCTTGATAGAAAATTCCCTGGTACGTTTTCGGGTCAATGTTGTTATAATCGTCGTCGGACGGCATGGGTAGTTTACCATGTGGCGATACCCTGAACGCGACCTCCCAACCCTTGAGTGCCTCTTTCTGGCATGGGTAAGGCAAATAATAAACTTGCTTAGCTTGGTGAGCCACAATAAAGACATCGGCTCCGCTATAGGTGGTTGAAGGCCTAACTTCAACTAACCCAATGGAAGGGGTACTTTTGTATCCATGGACGGGGTCGAACCAGTGGCATTTGAACACAACGAGCTTGAGTTCTGCGTTGGTGCGATTGAACGTCAGCTCGTATACCTTCTCTAACGTTCCGTAGTAGTCTACGGAATCGGCGCCTCGGGTGAAAACCCCGGTATTTACCGTTTTTGCATTCGGCCGACTCTTCTGGTGATCCTCCGTATGGAAGCGATACCCATTCACATCATATTTCTCATATTTCATGACGCTACGGGTAAAACCTTGGGAAACACATCTCAACTCATATGTCATCTGAACGTTGGGATTAGCTCCCTACAAATACGGTACAAATTGTTTTGTGCATTAGATAGGTTTAACGAAAGGGACAAGTCACAGATTGCAAGGTAATAGGGAGAGGTTAGAAATTACTTTTTCCATGAACCAAGACACAAATTTTTTCTGTCCGGGAGCACCCTCTTTCAGAAGAGTGTCCAGCTCTCCGATAGATGGTTCCTCCGCTCCAGACCACATTTCATCCGTGAATTCTCTAAAAGAAGAGAATACGTATTAGATCGAAACAGGGTTACTAGTTGGAAAGTAATTTGTACCACCATTTTACCTGATATAATCGACCACTTCCTTCATGTTCATAAGCACATAGAGCATTATGCAATCTTGCTCTTCCTTGGTCAAGGTATATTTTTCTCGGCCACCTGACTTGCCACCGGGACATTGGAAGAGGAGGAGCTGGGGGTCATGCTTGGGCTCGTCGATATTGTACCGAGATGCCTGGTTATGCATAGTGGGAACTTCAGCAGGATAGTACGTTGTCGCGGCGTCTGCCATCTCCTCAAGACATACTCCCTCAGCTATGCATGCTTCAATCTTAGCTTTATTTCCAGTTTTGTTTCGAATGTACTTGAACTCTCTCTCAATACAAAACTGCCAACGAAACTGCACCGGTCCACCCAAAAGTGCCTCGTTCGCGAGATGCACAACGAGATGTGCCATCGGAGTAAAGAAGCCTGGCGGAAATATCATATCTAAGTTGCATAGCAACTCCGGCACTAGATCATGCAGCTTCTGAATAATCACAGGACATATCTGCTTAGCACAAAGCGTGCGGAAGAAATGGCTCAACTCCGCGAGCACTCGCCAGACACGCTCGGGTAGATACCCTCGAACCATCACCGGCATCAGCCGCTCAAGCCATATATGATAGTCGTGACTCTTGAGCCCGTTGACTTTTCCCGTTAAAAGATTGACCCCCTTGCTTATATTCGAACAATAACCATCAGGAAACATGACAATGAATTTGAGCCACCTGAATACGGCGAGCGGTTTGAATATTGTCAAGGCAGTAGTCGGCGAGCGGTTTAAACCAATTTTTTCGCCGGCGGTCAGGAGCCTGCATATGTAATCTCTCTCTATCACAGAGTTTCTGGACATCGACTCTAGCCTTCACATTATCCTTCGACTTCTCAGGAATGTTCAGGATTGTGTGAAAGAGTGACTCTCCGACATTCTTTTCGGTGTGCATCACATCGATGTTATGGGGAAGTTCGAGATCCTTATAATAATCAAGCTGCGTCAAGCCTGCCACGTGAGTCCAGTTGTGTGTTTTACCATATCCGACGTATCGTGGGCCATTTCCCCCAGCGGGAACAAGAGCACGTAGCTCGGCATCAACAGCTGCACCATCGAATGTTGGTATCTTTTTTTCTACACGCTCAACTCTGCCCTTCTTGAAGTTCTTTCTGTCTTCTCTAAATCGATGCCTTCTTTTGAGAAACTGTCGATGCATGTCAAACGAGGAATACTTCTTACCCGCGCTTAACCAGAGGAACTCCAATCGGTTCCTGCACACTGGACATGGCCACTTACCAGCGGTACACCATCCACAGAATAGAGCGTACCCTGGAAGGTCGTGCATGGAATATTGGAACCAAATTTTCATTAAGAAGTTTTTCTTTGATGCCCGGTCATATGTGAACGTCCCGTGGTGCCAAGAGTGGTCCAAATCATCCACAAGCGGCTGCATGTAGACACTCAGATTCTTTCCCGGGTATTCTGGCCCTGGAATGATCAGCGACAGAAATATGGTATTCCTTTGCATTAAGACTCCAGGAGGGAGATTGAGCGGAATAACAAACACGGGCCAGCAGTTGTATGAGGCAGTCGACATACCATATGGATTGAATCCATCTGTTGCTATCGCAATCCTGACATTTCGAGCCTCTTTTGCCTCATCGGGGTATTTTGCATCGAAATTCTTCCATGCCTGACCATCAGATGGATGTCCCATCTTTTCCCGTCCGTGCTCGTCTGTGTATCTCTTCCCCATCTTGTGCCAAGTCATCTGTTTGGCAGTCTCCTCGGACCAATACAGCCGCTGGATTCTTTTAATGAATGGGAGATACCGAAGAATCTTCATAGCGACTTTCGTCTGCTTCAACTGACCATCGGCTCCCTTTACCTCATGATACCTAGACGCCTTACAAATGCTACAGTACTTGTCATCCGCAAACTGTTTCCAAAACAGAATGCAGCCTTTTGGACAAGAATCTATCTTTGTATAATCCATGTTGATCCCTTTCAAGACTTTCTTTGCTTCGTGCATGCTTTTAGGCAGACAATGCCCCTCGGGCAAAATGTTACCATAGGTTTTCAGATTAGCTTCAAATCCAGCACGGGTGGTGGAGTACCGGGCCTTGTCGGCTAGTGCTTGAGAGATGGCATCGAGTTGAGAAATCTTTGCACCCTCGTATAGCGGCCTCTTAGCCGAGCCCATCATTTCAAAGAAGGCCTTCGCTGTTGGCTCGGGTTCATCCGGGTCCTCCGGTTCGGGCTATTCCTCCACTTGAGGTGGCGAATCAGGCATGTCGGCAACACGGAAATCATCTAACCAGTTCCTAATCCCATCGTACTCAATGCCATTGATCCGCTGGCGCATCACCTCTCCTCTATCACGCTCGTACTGAGCAAAATCGACAGTCGTCACGTAGTTCTGCATATATCCATGCAACCACAGGTGTTTAGTCATTTCAACCTTTCCATGACGATGCCGCCTCCGACAATTAGAGCAAGGGCATAATGGGCGAACCGCTGACTTTGAACCACGCGCTAACTCTTTCACTAACATGTTGGTCTTCCATTCCCACTCATATGTTCTTTCAGTCACAGAAATACGGCCGCTGTACATCCACTCATTACTAGACATCCTCTGCTTTATTGGGAGACAAACAACGACGCATTTCTTAAAATGATAGGAACGTATTTGCATAATATTTACAATGTCATCGGATTAATTACGATAAAATTTTATATTTTACAGCATGCAACGGTTCACCTACATGTCTAATAGGTAGGGGCCTAATCCCACCCGGGTATGTGTAGATCGGTTCGTGTCCCATGTTCTACCCCGACCCGAGGCGGAATTTCGGCAGCACCTCCCCGCTGTTCTTCAGAATACACGTCTCGAACTTTTCAAGTCGAGAGGGTGTGCATCCGAAGAACAACGGGGGGTGCTGCCGAAATCCGTCTCGGGAAGGAGCAGAACATGGGACACGAACCGAACTACACATACCCGAGCTGTCCAAAACGTGGACAATCCGGAAGAGCTACGGTTATAAATATGCAGAAACGGACAGTCCTGCATATTTATAAATTTGGAACCCTTCCGGACGGGAGACGCCTAGGGTTACGCGACTAAACATGAATTTAAATGTGGCATCGGCTCGAAGACCGGGGCAGAGCAAGGGGTGGAATGCTGGAGGAGATGGAAATGTAGCTCACCTCGAGCGTAGGTGCGAAGCCGTATGTTGTCGAAGCAGCAAGGGAGAAAAATGTCGATGACGCGCCGCCCTGGACCCGCTGAAGAAGCTCGATAAGACCACGGCTGGACCTAGGCCATCTAAAAACACACAATGAACATCCATTAATAAATTGCAACAATTTTTACGAAATTGCATTAAAATTTTCAAATTGTAGCATTTTTTACCACCGGGGCGCGCCCTCGACACCGACCACTGGGGCGCGCCCTCGACACCGACCACCGGCGCCCGCCCTCGCCACCGATCACCGGGGCGCGCCCCCGACACCGACCACCGGGGCGCGCCACCAACACCGACCACTGGCGCCCGCCCTCGCCACCGACCACCGGGGCGCGCCCTCGACATCGACCAACGGGGCGCGCCCTCGGCACCGACCACCGGGGCGCGCCCTCGACACCGACCACCGGCGCCCGCCCTCGCCACCGACCACCGGGGCGCGCCCCCTACAACGACCACCGGGGCGCGCCACCAACACCGACCACCGGCGCCCGCCCTCGCCACCGACCACCGGGGCGCGCCCTCGCCACCGACCACTGGCTCCCGCCTTCACCACCGACCACCGGCGCCCGCCACTAATTTATTTTTCTAACCTAATTTGTTTTCTAACAAACTTAACCTAAATACTAAACTATACTACACAGAAAATAATAGAGATAAAAAATAAAAAAAATGGGAGAAAAAACCTCACCTTTGCTCGGGGAGGAGGAGCTCGGCGGCGGCCGCGGGGAGGAGGAGCTCGGGTGGCGGAGCTCGGGGTGGAGAGGCAGCGCCGGCGCGGTTGAGGCGACGGCGCGGGGTGGAGGCGGCGGACGGCGGCGCGGGGCGGAGGCGCGGGGTGGAGGAGGCGGGTGGCGGAGGCGCGGTGGTGGCGCGAGGAGAAGGGCGGCGGCGCGGGGTGGTGGCGCGGGGGCGGAGGCGGCGAGTGGCAGCGCGGGGCGGGCGGCAGCGCGGGGTGGTGGCGCGGGGCGGAGGCGGCGCGGGGCGGGAAGCGGCAGCGAGCGGGCGGCGGCGCGGGGCGAGGAGAAGGCGGGGTGCGCGCGTGTGCGGTTGGGCGCGAGGAGAAGGCCCCCGTGCTGGATAAGGCACAGGTTTTAGGGGTTTTTTCGACGGCTTGTGCCGACGGCCACCGTCGGCATATTTTATTTATTTATTTAATGCTGCTAATCGTTTATCTTGTTTTACCCATGTTTACCATGTATTTATTTGTGCCAATCAAACATAGTTGTTTATTTAGTCCAACATGGTTAAGTTACACACAAAATTGTTTATTAAGTCTAAACTAGTTAAGTTATTAATACAAATATGTCTTTTATATCCGTATGTGTTTCGCAGCAAGAGCCGTTACAAATACAAAACCATCTTCTAGCACAATTCCAACAATAACAACAATAACGGACTTATACGGAGCACCCCCTCCGGTGAAACCCTAGACCCGCTGGAGAAATACCGGACTTATACGGAAACACGCGGTAACGACGTCGAAAGGGGGTAGCATTGTGTAACTAGGTGCTTGGTTGTGTTAGGGTAGGCCATAGAAACATAAAACAACTAGTTAGAGCCCACCTCTTCGGAAGATTCACGACGTTTCGTCCGATACGGGAGTTTCAGCCTATAAGCGCGTGTAAACTCACGAGAGAGAAGTGGATGCCGGTGAAGCGGACCACACCCCGGAGTGAAATCTTTGCCATCAAAAGCACACAACACACCTATAATACCATGCTATGGCACAACCTTGCTTGTTTTGGGGTCCAGAAGATCCGGAGCCCCCCCTCCGGTGAAACCCTAGACCCGCTGGAGAAATACCGGACTTATACGGAAACAAGCGGTAACGGCGTCGAAAGGGGGTAGCATTGTGGAACTAGGTGCTTGGTTGTGTTAGGGTAGGCCATAGAAACATAAAACAACTAGTTAGAACCCACCTCTTCGGAAGATTCACGACGTTTCGTCCGATACGGGAGTTTCAGCCTATAAGCGTGTGTAAACTCACGAGAGAGAAGTGGATGACGGTGAAGCGGCCCACACCCCGGAGTGAAATCTTTGCCATAAAAAGCACACAACACACCTATAATAACATGCTATGGCACAACCTTGCTTGTGTTGGGGTCCAGAAGATCCGGAGCCCCCCTCCGGTGAAACCCTAGACCCGCTGGAGAAATACCGGACTTATACGGAAACACGCGGTAACGGCGTCGAAAGGGGGTAGCATTGTGGAACTAGGTGCTTGGTTGTGTTAGGGTAGGCCATAGAAACATAAAACAACTAGTTAGAACCCACCTCTTCGGAAGATTCACGACGTTTCGTTCGATACGGGAGTTTCAGCCTATAAGCGCGTGTAAACTCACGAGAGAGAAGTGGATGCCGGTGAAGCGGCCCACACCCCGGTGTGAAATCTTTGCCTTCAAAAGCACACAACACACCTATAATAACATGCTATGGCACAACCTTGCTTGTGTTGGGGTCCAGAAGATCCGGAGCCCCCCCTCCGGTGAAACCCTAGACCCGCTGGAGAAATACCGGACTTATACGGAAACACGCGGTAACGGCGTCGAAAGGGGGTAGCATTGTGGAACTAGGTGCTTGGTTGTGTTTGGGTAGGCCATAGAAACATAAAACAACTAGTTAGAACCCACCTCTTCGGAAGATTCACGACGTTTCGTTCGATACGGGAGTTTCAGCCTATAAGCGCGTGTAAACTCACGAGAGAGAAGTGGATGCCGGTGAAGCGGCCCACACCCCGGTGTGAAATCTTTGCCTTCAAAAGCACACAACACACCTATAATAACATGCTATGGCACAACCTTGCTTGTGTTGGGGTCCAGAAGATCCGGAGCCCCCCCACCGGTGAAACCCTAGACCCGCTGGAGAAATACCGGACTTATACGGAAACACGCGGTAACGGCGTCGAAAGGGGGTAGCATTGTGGAACTAGGTGCTTGGTTGTGTTAGGGTAGGCCATAGAAACATAAAACAACTAGTTAGAACCCACCTCTTCGGAAGATTCACGACGTTTCGTCCGATACGGGAGTTTCAGCCTATAAGCGCGTGTAAACTCACGAGAGAGAAGTGGATGCCGGTGAAGCGGCCCACACCCCGGAGTGAAATCTTTGCCATCAAAAGCACACAACACACCTATAATAACATGCTATGGCACAACCTTGCTTGTGTTGGGGTCCAGAAGATCCGGAGCCCCCCCTCCGGTGAAACCCTAGACCCGTTGGAGAAATACCGGACTTACACGGAAACACGCGGTAACGGCGTCGAAAGGGGGTAGCATTGTGGAACTAGGTGCTTGGTTGTGTTAGGATAGGCCATAGAAACATAAAACAACTAGTTAGAACCCACCTCTTCGGAAGATTCACGACGTTTCGTCCGATACGGGAGTTTCAGCCTATAAGCGCGTGTAAACTCACGAGAGAGAAGTGGATGCCGGTGAAGCGGCCCACACCCCGGAGTGAAATCTTTGCCATCAAAAGCACACAACACACCTATAATAACATGATATGGCACAACCTTTCTTGTGCTGGGGTCCAGAAGATCCAGAGCCCCCCCCCCCTCTGGTGAAACCCTAGACCCGCTGGAGAAATATCGGACTTCTACGGAAACACGCGGTAACGGCGTCGAAAGGGGGTAGCATTGTGGAACTAGGTGCTTGGTTGTGTTAGGGTAGGCCATAGAAACATAAAACAACTAGTTAGAACCCACCTCTTCGGAAGATTCACGACGTTTCGTCCGATACGGGAGTTTCAGCCTATAAGCGCGTGTAAACTCACGAGAGAGAAGTGGATGCCGGTGAAGCGGCCCATACCCCGGAGTGAAATCTTTGCCATCAAAAGCACACAACACACCTATAATAACATGCTATGGCACAACCTTGCTTGTGTTGGGGTCCAGAAGATCCGGAGACCCCCCTCCGGTGAAACCCTACACCCGCTGGAGAAATACCGGACTTATACGGAAACACGCGGTAACGGCGTCGAAAGGGGGTATCATTGTGGAACTAGGTGCTTTGTTGTGTTAGGGTAGGCCATAGAAACATAAAACAACTAGTTAGAACCCACCTCTTCGGAAGATTCACGACGTTTCGTCCGATACGGAAGTTTCAGCCTATAAGCGCGTGTAAACTCACGAGAGAGAAGTGGATGCCGGTGAAGCGGCCCACACCCCGGAGTGAAATCTTTGCCATCAAAAGCACACAACACACCTATAATAACATGCTATGGCACAACCTTGCTTGTGTTGGGGTCCAGAAGATCCGGAGCCCCCCCTCCGGTGAAACCGTAGACCCGCTGGAGAAATACCGGACTTATACGGAAACACGCGGTAATGGCGTCAAAAGGGGGTAGCATTGTGGAACTAGGTGCTTGGTTCTGTTAGGGTAGGACATAGAAACATAAAACAACAAGGTATAACCCACCTCTTCGGAAGATTCACGACATTTCGTCCGATACGGGAGTTTCAGCCTATAAGCGCGTGTAAACTCACGAGAGAGAAGTGGATGCCGGTGAAGCGGCCCACACCCCGGAGTGAAATCTTTGCCATAAAAAGCACACAAAACACCTATAATAACATGCTATGGCACAACCTTGCTTGTGTTGGGGTCCAGAAGATCCGGAGCCCCCCCTCCGGTGAAACCCTACACCCGCTGGAGAAATACCGGACTTATACGGAAACACGCGGTAACGGCGTCGAAAGGGGGTAGCAATGTGGAACTAGGTGCTTGGTTGTGTTAGGGTAGGCCATAGAAACATAAAACAACAAGGTAGAACCCACCTCTTCGGAAGATTCACGATGTTTCGTCCGATACGGGAGTTTCAGCCTATAAGCGCGTGTAAACTCACGAGAGAGAAGTGGATGCCGGTGAAGCGGCCCACACCCCGGAGTGAAATCTTTGCCATAAAGCACACAAAACACCTATAATAACATTCTATGGAACTACCTTTCTTGTGCTGGGGTCCAGAAGATCCGGAGCCCCCCCTCCGGTGAAACCCTACACCCGCTGGAGAAATAGCGGACTTATACGGAAACACGAGGTAACGGCGTCGAAAGGGGGTAGCAATGTGGAACTAGTTGCTTGGTTGTGTTAGGGTAGGCCATATAAACATAAAACAACAAGGTATAACCCACCTCTTCGGAAGATTCACGACGTTTCGTCCGATACGGGAGTTTCAGCCTATAAGCGCGTGTAAACTCACGAGAGAGAAGTGGACGCCGGTGAAGCGGCCCACACCCCGGAGTGAAATCTTTGCCATACAAAGCACACAAAACACCTATAATAACATGCTATGGAACCACCTTCCTTATGTTGGGGTCCAGAAGATCCGGAGTCCCCCTCCGGTGAAACCCTACACCCGCTGGAGAAATACCGGACTTATACGGAAACACGCGGTAACGGCGTCGAAAGAGGGTAGCAATGTGGAACTAGGTTCTTGGTTGTGTTGGGGTAGGCCATAGAAACATAAAACAACAAGGTAGAACCCACCTCTTCGGAAGATTTACGACGTTTCGTCCGATACGGGAGTTTCAGCCTATAAGCGCGTGTAAACTCACGAGAGAGAAGTGGATGCCGGTGAAGCGGCCCACACCCCGGAGTGAAATCTTTGCCATCAAAAGCACACAACACACCTATAATAACATTCTATGGCACAACCTTTCTTGTGTTGGGGTCCAGAAGATCCAGAGCCCCCCCTCCGGTGAAACCCTAGACCCGTTGGAGAAATACCGGACTTACACAGAAACACGCGGTAACGGCGTCGAAAGGGGGTAGAATTGTGGAACTAGGTGCTTGGTTGTGTTAGGGTAGGCCATAGAAACATAAAACAACTAGTTAGAACCCACCTCTTCGGAAGATTCACGACGTTTCATCCGATACGGGAGTTTCAGCCTATAAGCGCGTGTAAACTCACGAGAGAGAAGTGGATGCCGGTGAAGCGGCCCACACCCCGGAGTGAAATATTTGCCATACCAAGCACACAACACACCTATAATAACATGCTATGGCACAACCTTGCTTGTGTTGGGGTCCAGAAGATCCGGAGCCCCCCCTCCGGTGAAACCCTACACCCGTTGGAGAAATACCGGACTTATACGGAAACACGCGGTAACGGCGTCGAAAGGGGGTAGCAATGTGGAACTAGGTGCTTGGTTGTGTTAGGGTAGGCCATAGAAACATAAAACAACAAGGTAGAACCCACCTCTTCGGAAGATTCACGACGTTTCGTTCGATACGGGAGTTTCAGGCTATAAGCGCGTGTAAACTCACGAGAGAGAAGTGGATGCCGGTGAAGCGGCCCACACCCCGGAGTGAAATCTTTGCCATACAAAGCACACAACACACCTATAATAACATTCTATGGCACCACCTTGCTTGTGTTGGGGTCCAGAAGATCCGGAGCCCCCCTCCGGTGAAATCCTACACCCGCTGGAGAAATACCGGACTTATACGGAAACACGCGGTAACGGCGTCGAAAGGGGGTAGAAATGTGGAACTAGGTGCTTGCTTGTGTTAGGGTAGGCCATAGAAACATAAAACACAAATAAAATAGACTTAGTGTGTGAAAACCCACTCGATAGTGGTGTCGGTGTAGTATGAATAAATGAAATTGACTTAGATCTCTCGATACATGGTAACGGTTGTGAATTTCTATATTTTAAACATAAAATATTAACAATTGAGATAGATCAATTGAGAGTAATTAATAAATACACATGCATCCACAAAATAAGAAAAACATTGCACCTGTGCCGACGGCAAAGCCGTCGGCATAGGACTTGGTAGGCCCAACCAGACGGTACAGTCAACTGTGCCGACGGCTAGTGGGTTGCCGAGGGCCACCGTCGGCCTCATTTCCCTTGTGCCGACGGCTGTCAAGGTGCCGAGGGCCACCGTCGGCCTCCTTTCCGCTGTGCCGACGGCAAGGTCTGTGCCGACGGCCTCTGTGGCAGGCTGGGGCTCCGACCCCCTACGCCGACGGCCCCCGACATTTGGCCGTCGGTGCAGGATTTGGCCGTCGGCGTACTGAGTGATTCCTGTAGTGAGTGTCGAGGACTATCGGGCATGACTTCACGTGAGGCCAGCTTTACATGTCAAGTGTTATTAATTCCATTGTATATGATGCCTCAAGAATATTGGTACATTAGAGCATCTCCACTGTCGCCCCCCCGCCCCAAGCCCTTTCCTGACAGGCCCCAACATGCCAACTCGCGCCCTCCAATGGACCTTCTGGTCTGCCTTGTTCCCGTCCGGCAAGCCCTGCCAAACACCGCCATGTAGGGGTTCCCGTGGGGGCTCCGGACGGGAAGAAAACGCCGCCACGTGGCCGTGGACCGGGCCCGTCAATGAGACGCAGGCAGTCAAAGCGGCGTGCGGTCTTCGTCTTCTCCCGAGGCGGTGCAGAGGCACAGGGAACCCTCCCGTCACCTAGTCGCGTCGCCCACGCGGCGGACGCGCCGGTTTCTCATGCGTATGTCGGCGTAGATGTGAGACGACCTTTGGCCCGCTCACGCGGTATAAAATGGCGTCCTCCTGTGTTGTCCCCTGCCGCTCTCCGTCCGCAACACCGGTGCACCTCTTCTCTCTCGCCTTCTTCTCCCACACCAGTGCCACCGCTATGGACTCCCTTGCCGCCAACGGCTGCCCTCGCTGCTCCCTCCCTGAAGTACCAGGCATGGGTGCTCTTCGCCTCCTGGTACCCGTGCCCTCCCCACCCCCACCCCCGACATGTGTGTCGGGCATGACTTCACCATTGGGTGCGCCGGCGTGCCAATCCCCAATGCGCCGCGGGTCAGCGACGCCACCTAGGGCGCGGAGGTCCTCGCCCAATACCACGAGGTCCTCACGCCGGAGCAGCATGAAGACACGAGGCTACGAGGATGGACCGCAGGGACAGCCCCGGCCCGGTGGCCCCCGCCGGCGAGCACAACCGCCATGGGCGCACGACGTTCTGGTAGCAGCCGGGCCGCACCCTGGCGTTTGAGCTAGCACACAATGATGCCGGCGACCAGCCCTGCCTCTCGTTGCCAGCACCCAGCCTCTCTGGGAGCCGAGGCGCACGACGGCCACTTCCTCCTCCTCCTGGTCCCGGTCCTCCTCATCCCACTCTTCCATGAGCGGCTCCTCGCTCTGCTCCGCGTCGCCGCATCTGCGTGTCCCCAGGCCGGAGCTGCGCTCCTTGACGGCCGCTCCGTCCACCTCTACACCGGCGAGTCCGCTCCGCTCCACCGCCGTTGAACGACCCAGAAGGCCAGGCGGCGACCTTCAACTAATCCTACAACATGCCGGTGGCGTTGCCAGAGCGCGACGCGCGCGTGTGGCCCTTCTTCGACCATGCGCAGATCACCGGCGCACCCATCATCGACCTCCCCGGCGGCCAACAACGACGAAGCGGGGCCGAGCAACCGGGCGCCCTCTCTAGGCGAGGATGGGAGTGACGACGGCGGCGATGTCGGCTACGGTCAAGGAGGAGGACTTCGACGTGTTTTACTAGCAAACACGTCGAATTTAGTTAAAATTTAAGTTCTTTTAGTTTAAATTTTGTTCAAATCGTGTACTATATCCTGAATGAAATCTAAGTTTAAATTTATGTTTTTTAGAGTCTATATTTGGGGCTACGAATGGGGAGTGGCGCACCCAAACAGCGGCTTCCCGTCCGGACAACCCCAAAGGGCCAGCTCCGGCGCTCATCCGGGCGTCTATTGGGGGGCGCGAGTGGAGATGCTCTTAGAACTTATAAGACCAAAGAATGAAACGGTTGAACCCAGGGCCGCTTCGTCACTGGTACATTCTTTTAAACTTTGAGACAAAAAACAAACTTGAACTTCAACCATCTATGAAAAGTTCTGCAATACAAGCGAACTTGTGTGTGTCATATAGGATTAAACACCTTAGAGCATCTCCACCGGCAGCACCCATTTTCTGTCCGGCACCCTCCAACTTATGTCCTCATTGGGGGTGTCGGACCTTGTCCGACACGTTGGGGGTTGACGCCCACAGCAGCGCACCCAAAAAAGAACTTTGAATTTAGCAAAAGACTCATCTTTAATTCAAATTCGGACATACTTTACAAGAATTTGAAAAAATGGCGGCGGCCCTACTCGTCATCGTCGGAGAGGGCGGTGATGTTGGCATCCCACGCCGCGCCACCATCGTCCTGCTAGTCGAGGACGCCGTTGAGGGGCTCCTCCTTCACCACGGGCTGCTCCTTTGCCGCCGGCTCCTCCTTCACCGCGGGCTTCTTCTCCGACGGCGGCGACTCCTTCTTATTCTCCGGCGGCGGCGTCTCCTTGGACGCGCGCAACGCGAGCATAAAGCCCGGGCTGTCAGCCGGCTCAAGCGGGTGGCGCGGAGGCGGCTGCTCCTGCGTGGAGTGCAGTAGAGCCGCGGTGAACCACGCGCGTCTCCGTCCCTGTCAGGTCCACTGAGCTCCTCTGGGACATGCCATCCCTCCGGCAGCTCCTCCGTCGGTGGCGGCGACGCATCGAGGTCGGGCTCCGTTTTCATGGCCAACCTCTGCTTCTTCGGGGGAGGAGAGCGAACATGTGGTGTGTGTCACGACAGCTGGGACAGGGCACACACACCTTGACGGCAGCATCTGCGTGTCCCCAAGCTGGAGCCGCGCTCCTTGACGGCCGTTCCGTCCACCTCTACATCGGCGAGTACGCTCTGCTTCAGCGCAGCTGAGGAAGCCCGGGGTGGAGGTGAAGACGGAGGCACCTTCCTGCACCCCGCTCGCCGAGATGCTGGCCCTCCAATGTTCCATGGCGACGCCGGACGATCCGGGACGCGTTGTCCCAGTACCATTGGCACTTCCTCTTGTTGAGGTAAGGCCTGTCGCGGACGCGCATCGGCGCGATGTGGAAGGGGGCGGCGCGACCGTGTACGGGAAGGGCCGGCGGGAGCTGCTCCGCCTGCGCGCGGGCGGCCCGCATCTGCAGTGGTGGTGGTGGGAGAGGCGCGGCGGCGGGAGCTTCTTGGCCTTCCCGAAGGGGAGCCAGCCGTGGCCCATTGCTAGGATTTTGCTAGCCGCCGACGAGGGAGGTGAGAGAGTGGGAGTGGGGACTGGTGCGCGTGAAGACGAACGCGTGGCGGCGGTCACATTAAATAGAACGGTGGGGGAGGCCAGCCGTCGCCACGGTCACTGACCGGTGGGCCACACCCTTTGACCGAGCGGTGACGGGGCCGCCCGCGCGTCCGTTTTCAGTCCGTGGGTGCTCATTTCTCGACCAAATTTGGTCTGGGTTTTGAGCAGCCACGGACCGAGGCGAGGGTTGGGCAGCCCCATAGGGGCCTGGTTTTGGCCCGGACTGATCAAATCCGGCCTGTCAGAGGCAATTGAGCAGCCCCGCAGAAGATGGCCTAACCGCCACATCCGTTCTCCGCCGCTCCCATCTTGCCCGGCTGCCAGCCACCATCTCTCCCAGCGGAAGAAAAAAGCGTACGTCGGCGCAGACGCCCGCTGTACGTTGGCGATGGTTGGGCGCTGGACTCGGTGGAGGAACCGGTGGGCGTCGCCGAGCGGTCACGTCCCGGCTGTTGCTCGCCGTCCACCTCCAGCGCGAGTTCGTGGAAGGATGCTGTCACGATAAGCGGTTCGTTGTGCTTCTCAAGCCGTAGTTTTTATTTTCCTGCTGCCGAAGTCGAAGCAGTTCCATGGAAACCACCGTCCAGATCATGGCAATTGTCGAAAGAAAAGTGGAGCCCGTCATGGTGGTGACCTCTTGACCAGGACAAAAAGGTACGATGATATGTCCTCTTCTTAAGCATTTTTTTTGACAATCAATACCACATATATTTATCTTTACTATTAAGGTTACTGTGGTGGTATGGTGTCACACTTCAACATAATTACGCATCAAATGCCACCGCATGAATCTTTTTTTTTTGCCAACTATAATGTTGCATGTCACCTTATCTTATAAGTTTGTTAGGTTTGTTAGCTATCTTGATGCATGTAGCCTTATCTCCTCCTATCATTTCTCTCATATCTCTCCCATCTAAAAAAAAACTCTTATTCGGCCACCTCGCATTGTGCCCATCCTTGGTCAACCATAGTTGGACATCTGCCTCCTCGCTCGTGGCTTTTGGTCCGCTAATTCCGATTTTTCTAAGAACCGATCCGAAAATTTACCTTAATTTAGCAATCAATCACGTGATTTCCGCCTACCTTTTTTCTGCACGCTCAATTCACAATGGGGTGATTTCCAACGGCGTTTGTCCTCGGTGGCACTGTCGTGGTCGGCGGGTGACGGGGTGAGCGGCGCCTGCAGGGCAGCGTTGTGGTGGCGTCACCATCTTGGTGAGAGACGGCCAGCATCTGCACTGCCCGATCGTGCTGTGTCGGGGCATAGGGGCAGCGCCGCGCCAGGGGTATGCCGACTACGCTGGAGACATCTACGTGGTGGGCTCAGTCAACAAGGTAGGTCGTGATTGTTCCGTTCTTTTTTTTCTTCAAAGTTTTTTTTGTTAGAACCATACATCTTTCATGTAGATTTGTGCAGTATGATATTACTCTGTTTCCACAGAACAGAATCGCGTGGAAATGGCGGCTGGTGTGGTTTGCCTGTGTCATGCTACTGCTGCGTTTTTTTAGAGAACCAGCTGCCATGGGAGCAGGATTGGGACGAACGGCTGGCAAATGTTGACTTCGGCGCCTCAGCCTCAGATTCTACACATATTATTGTATCCCCTTATTAGGTACCTTTTGCTCCTTTCAATCTCTATTTCATGCATATTATTGGCGAAAAAATTTCTGGGAACCGGCCGCACACCCCATCTCTTGAGGCCCCTCCTGGGATGTTTACACGTCACTTTATTGCACCGATCTAAAAGCTCTCTCTTATCTCCAACTCCTTTAGTACTGTACGTAGTACGTACCTCAAAACAAAAGGGGATACAGGGGATACTGCTGCATCGTAGCCTAATTATAGTGGTAATAACAGGCGCTCCGACGGTCTCCAATGGCTATGGATCCCTGCCGCCCTAGCTACCACCCCCCTCGCCGGTGGCCAGAGTAAAACATCCAGTTTCCGTGGCGCTTCTCCTCCGTGTAGGTACTGCTAGGCCTCGCGGCTTGGCCGTTTGTCGCGGAAGCGGCGGCGACAGTGCATGCCACTGGGATCCGCACCGCCGTCTTCTCCGTCTCTGCAGCGTTCTGTGGTTGATTGAGGACGAGGGAGAACATATAGGTAACAGGTTTGACCTCCCTGTGGTTGATCGATTCGTATTTCTATGCAACCTCATTAGTAATCTGAATTTATTGTGTTCGTTCAGGCAACAGTTCAGACAACAAGCAGCAGTTTTGTGCTGTGTAAGGCGGCTCCTAAATGTTGTACACATACTCCTGTCCACTGCATATTTTTCCAATGAAGTTAAGAGCTTGGTGAGCTCCTGGACTGCTGCAGATTTCCATATCCTGGGTCGAAGAGCACTACAACACTGAAGATTGACCATTGATTGCTAGGAGGAGAGCAGCTGCTTGTAATATTGCTTTTTAATATGAGTTTCAGTTAGTCCGCCTCAGGAAGTAGTGTCTCATATGTCTTGTGGTTTTGGTTTGTCCCAAATACCTGCTAGGTACTGAGTTGTTGATGTTGTATTTAACGCCTTCTTTTCTTTGTAATAAAGATCAGTGCCCGGCAATTCGAATTATGCTAAATTTGTATGGAATTCCAATTTAAACTTCATGTTTGATGGATGGATGTGCAATTCTGTGGTGGTCCGGTTGGTACTACATGGAGTAATGTAATGTAAAGAAATGAAATGTCCTAAAGTTTATGCTTATCCAGAGACTAGTACTTTGATAAATGATTTCTGCTAGTGCTCGGGAGGCATGTTGTAAATGCAATATAAGGCATTGCATGCTCATGTAGCCTATGTCTGTAATATAAAGAAAAGAATGAGGTGATAATTTTTTTTCCAATAAAGCATCATTATAAATGAACCAAAAATTCGTGAGCAAATGGCAGGAACATGAGGAATGATGAAATTGGGAAACACTCTGATGATCTTGTTCAGTACTGCATATATTTCTGTTATAAAACTAACTCCATGTATATGTAGGTCACTGGACACAAAAGGTAATACTTTTCTATGCCTACTCCCTTCCACCAGGATTCATTTCATCAAAATCCAATCTTCTCGAAGTGTGCGGCAGATCTGAATCTCGATCAGTTTGAAGTAGAAGTTCTGTATATCCTCCTTGTATGAATGGACCAAACATGGTTGAGGTATCACCCTGAAAAGTATTATTTGTAAAGTGTGATATTGTAGGATCAAAACTTGTGCTTGCCCCAAAGGATCCCTGTGTAATAAAAATGCAGTCGAATTGGTTATAATGTTTATGTTAAAATTATATTACTTGATAAATATATAAATACTCATAGTAATATGTATTACGGTAAATTGTTGTGGTCCTTCAGGAAGAAACATATTATTTGTGAACGGTGGCATCCCAATATTAGTTCTTGTGCTCGCCCCAAGAGATCCCTGTATTACATTTTGTGTGTTAAAATTATATTACATGGTAAATATAATAAAACCTCAAGTAATCTGCCATACCGTAAATTGTTGTGGACCTGATCCATATAACATATTATTTGTGAACTGTGGCATTGTAATATTAGTTCTTCTACTTTCCTCATTAGATCCATGTGTCATATAAGTATATAAAAGGTCAGAATATTTGTGGCATGAATAAATTACACCAAAATATATTAGAGAAAGCACAAAATTGATCTTACGGTAATTCGTTGAGAACCTTCTCCGACAAGAGCATTTGCTTTTACTTTGTTTCCAGCACCTAGTATTGATGAACCATGTAAAAAATACGAACTCTATTGTCTAAAAAGTGAGGGACATAAATAGTAACCAATTGAATTGCACTACCTTTTTTTGTTCCTGTCGTTGGCTTCTTTGTTCCTGTCTTTGCCTTTTTTGTTCCTTTTTTTTAAGTGCATCTTTTGCTCTTTTTACCATTGGACCCTTTATGACTTGAGGAGCTCTAAATGATATGTTACCTTTTGTAATGTCTTCCGCGAAATCGTTTGAATTTATCTGAACACTTTGAGGCTTGGCAGGTCCTATTTTGCTTAGTGACTCATCTGCTTCTTGATCTAGCATATCTATAGCTTTCTCCAATTCTTCAAGAAGTACTTATGAAATGGAGCACTTCAGTGCACTAGAGGTTGCTTTCCGGGAAATGCGCGCAGCACGTGTCTGTAAAGTTTCTTTGGTACTTTCTTGATTATTTAAACAGTATCCTCTTTTTGCATACTTTGTCCATCTGTGTAGTATATATTGGGATGGCAAAGTGAAAACCTCATTGATATTGAACACTCGGAGAGCATGTTTGCATAACAAACCTGTGTCATCATAAGACAGAGGTTAATACAAAATTTTATAAACCAAGTAACTATTAAAAACTGATTGCATACCTTTGGATTCATATCTTCTACAAGAACATGATATGGTCAATTTATCATAATCAAAGATAACTAGTGCTTCAGCCTCGAATTCTCCGGACATCACCTTATAATTTCTAATTGTTCCCACTTCAGAAATCAATTGGCACTTCACAGAAAATTGCTTTTTGAACTCCTCCTTAAAATCTGTATAGAGCCTCCTTGTATACGAGTGGGATGCAGTCTTCAACACAGGTAAATTCTTTATGTAAGTAACCGGGCTAGACTTCCGTGACTTAAAATCTGCATCTAGTTCATTTTCACGAAGACTAGCTGCACATTTGTCATATTCTTCTAAGAGCTCTGAAAGGGAGAGCTTCTTCCGAAATTTCCTCTTGAACACATTGTTCATACCTTCGCTCCTTTGAGTTGAGGTCATGTCAGCAGAAAATGAATCATTGCGGTATACGGCAGCCCACTTCTCACGCAAACCAAATAAATTTTGCATCCATGTGTTATCCACAAGGCCATAAGAAATTAACAATTCTTGCCACTTCTGCTCAAAGTATACCACCGAACTCTCAAGGTATACAACTCTCTTAAAATCAACAAGAAATCGAGGATGGTCTGAAATTACATGGCTAAGATGCTTAGCGGCATTTTGATAAATGTGCCAAAGACAAAGACGATGCTTTGTGCCTGGAAAAACAATGCTGATTGCCTTTGCCATAGCTGCACACTGATCCGTGAAAATTGTAACAGGTCGTTTGCCGGACATGGCTGTTAAAAATGTGTTGAAGAGCCATACAAATGAGTCCGTGGTTTCATCATATAATAGCGCAGCCCCAAATAGAATGGTCTGTTTATGATGGTTAGTTCCAAGAAGTGGTGCAAAAGGCATTTCAAACTTATTTGTTTGAAAAGTGGTGTCAAATGACAAAGCATCACCAAAACAAGCATAATCCATGATAGCTTGACCATCTGCCCAAAAGAAATTAGCTATCCGGCAATCCTCCTCGTCTAACTGTATGGCATAGAAAAAAGAAGGATCTTCCAACTGCTTGTTTTTTAGGAACTCTAGTAGTGTTTGCGCGTCGTTGACTTCCAAATACTTCTTGCGCTCACGGCCGATATGGTTATTGCTATCCACCCGCAAGAAAGGTACATGCTGAGGTACTCCATACCACTGTTTGAAAATTTTGTACACTTCGGCAGGCTTTAATCCCGCTTCCCTCATATTACCAATCACAAGTTTATCAGACTCTACCAAGCGGCGTTGTGACCGCAACATATGTTTCTTATCTGGACTTGCAAGATAATGATTGTGCTCTAGTACAACCTTTTGCACCCTCCATACACCATCACGGGCAATGCTAAACTGAACACGTGCATCACAACGAGACCTTGTGGCAGCATTTTGTTTCACTGTGTCGTGTTTCGAATGAGTACCTCGTTCCCCTTCATTACTATAAACTATATGCTTCTTATAAACTGATCTATCGGGTCTCAACTTTGAATGGCTCTTTCGAATGCTAAAACCAATCTTACCAGCATACTCGTTGTAAAATTCGTATGCATCCTCTTCTGACTCGAATGTCATCCCGACTTTAGGAACAGTTGGTGATGTTACACTACTACCATCGGTCTGCATTCAAAGGTACATTAACCATAATGAGCTGAGTAACATCGTGATTTTTAATGCAAGAACACACAAGATTCAGTATCATACCTCTACTTGGGATTCTATGGTATCTGAAGCTGGGACAACCAAGTTTGTTGGATGAATCATTGCCGTAGCTGTTGAAGTACAGTTAGCTTCCCCTTCAATCATCCTTTCACTTACCATGTGTGAATCAGTCATGGCGGCATGCTCGCTATAAGGGACGCTCGCGCCCATGGCCTCCCCATGATGCTCGCGCCCATGGCCTCCTCATCATCAGTCATATTTTGCGAGCCGCAATGCCAAGGCTACAAACATGCAAGTAGCCATTTAAATAGTCAACCAACATCGGCAAGAGTACCAGCACCAGTATTGCAGGGAAAAACAACCGAACAACCTTGTCAACATCGTTGGGAGCCAAGAGCGAATCACTATTGTCGAAGACATAGCAGCCGGGACAAATATTGCGAGGAGAATCCTCCCGCGGCAACCAAGAGAAAAGATCCAAAACTGATCTAGCGAAGCAAGATCTGAAGGACCATACCTATACAAATTTAATCTTCCAACACCACCATAGACGCCGGAATGAAGATCTCGTCGTCGAAGGAGGGGCCGAAGACCACTTATTGTAGACGATGCCAACTCCATTGACGCGGATGCCAAAACGAAGAAGGCTACCAAAACTCTAAATTATTGAAATCACTAGTTTAACAAAAAAAAAACTCCACACATAGATCGGGTTCCCCACCCCTCCTGATGCCGACGAGGCAGGCCAGAGGAGGGGGAACCGTCTTGTGGAGGAGGCGGAGGTGCAGGCGGCGGCTTCTTTTTCAGGCGGCAGAAAGCTTGCGTGCGACGTCCTTCTGGAATTTCCTCTTCTTAAGCATTTTGGTTGTTAATTATCATTCAGGACGTGTTTGTTTGCCGTGGCGTTAACGTAAATGGTAACGGAAAAGTCACGGTGGTATTTGGTTGTAATGGAAGTTTTCGTTATTTTGTTTGGTTCCTGCTGGGTAACGTAACCCCAACTGCATGCCATGGCCAATCTTGAGGCTGTTGCTCCTCCAGTTCTCGGTGATGCTTTGCTCCCGTAAAGAAGGTTGAGAGAAGACCAGGGGCCTCTACCGCCGCTGACAGTAAAGTGGATTGGTGGCCGGCGACGCTCTTCCGGCGACGTTGCAGCAGCTCCTTTCGCGCCTCCTCTCTTGCGATTGAAGAAATTAAGGAAGAGATTTGAGAATTTTACTGATTTCACGACCATCTGTGCCGGCTCTACGGAGAAGAAGACCGGGCCGAGGGGATCTGAAGGGCGGTCGGGCGGAGATCTGACGGGAGCAACCATCCTTGGAGACCCCCGTTCGGTAACGCAACTCGTTTCCGCTAGGGGTGGGTGGTATCGGTTTTGAGTGGGCCTGTAATCCGTTTACAGTGTATTCGTTTACGGCCCATGTCAACCAAACGTGCTTAAGGGAAACAGCTAACGGTGTAATCAGATCACAGGTGAAATTGATGGAACCAAACACGTCCTCAAATATTTGGTAAGAACCGGTCAGGTTATAAGCCAAATCCAAATGCAAATTTTGTACGAGGAACAACCGGACCAAGTCCGCGTCACGGCTACCCTGAACAAAAAGCAGATCACAGCTACCCAACTCCCCACTCCACTCCACTCCACTCCACTCCACTCGACCATTTCCCATTCCCATTCCCTTCCTAGCACAACAGCCGCCAACAAACCCCAAATTCCCCACACCCGAAATTCTCCGCTCGCCGGACACCCAGCATGAATAAGCCGCCGGCCAAGAAGAAGGAGGTGGCGCCGGTAGCCGTGGCTGCTAAGAAGAAGTCAGCGGCGACGGTACCCGCGTCTGCAAAGAAGGAAGCGACGGCCAATATGAAGCCGGCAGCGGCGGTCTCCGCGGCTGCTAAGAAGAAGCCGACGGCGGCGGTATCCGCGGCTGCTAAGAAGAAAGTGACGGCGGCAGTATCCGCGGCTGCTAAGAAGAAGCCGGCGGCGGCCGCGGCAAAAGAGCGCGCACCTGGTGGAACCGCCGGGTGCAGGCTACGGAAACGGGCACGGGATGGCAGCTGCGACGCCGATCTGTTCAGCAACCTTCCCGATGACATCCTCTGCACCATCGTTTCCCTTCTTCCCACCAAGGACGGCGCCCGCACGCAGACCATTGCCCGCCGGTGGCGCCCCCTCTGGCGCTCCGTCCCTCTCAACATCAACGCGGACGACCTCAGCACCGCCGATTGCAAGTATCCTACTCCTGGGCAAGGCAAGCGATTGCCACCAAGCACCGTCATCTCCGTCATCTCGAGGATTCTGTCCGACCACCCTGGCCCGGTAGGCAGGTTCGATTTTCGCATATCCTTCCTCGATAGAAGAACAAAAAGAGGGTACTCAAAGGTTGCCGCACAGATGGAGAGGTTGTTACGCTCACCAAGCCTTGACAACCTTCAGGAGCTCCATATCCTCTTCCCGTTATTGGAAACAAAAAATTCTTGGAAGCATTACCGAATGCCATCATCCCTGCTCCGATTCGCATCAACCCTCGTCATGGCCACAATCGGCCACTGCGATGTCCGGAATGAGCTCGCTCCTTCAGTCAACTTTCCCCTCCTCAAGCATCTCACCCTGTGCCGCGTTTCCATCTCCCAGCATGTATTCCATGGAATACTCTCCGCCTGCAGATCCATGGTGGCATGCCTTCGCTGTACATTAGCTCCTCAACTCTAAGGAGCATTGGCTTTAGTGGTTGCTATATGTGCGGAGAAGAATTGGTTATTGAGGACACTCCTCAACTTGAAAGGCTATTTTGTCTAGGTTTGCATTGTGAGACTATCCGGATAAATGGGGCACCTAAACTGGAGATATTGGGCCCTTTGTCACCCCACATCTCCAGTATTCAGATTGGAGAACTAGTCATTCAGGTAGCGACGTAGCATCATCCTTCTCGACTCTTGCATTTGACATTCCTACATGCCTTTCTTATATGTTCATTGTTTTTTACAGGGGTTGATCCCAACTAGCTTGAACCATTCAATATGCATCGTGAAGGTTTTGGCTCTCGAGTTTTATTCCACCGAGTTGGATGCAGTTCTTGACATCCTCAGGCTCTTCCCTTGCTTGGAAAAGCTTTATGTTATGGTAAGTGTTCATCTTTGCTGCTTTAAATCTCGAAATGAATAATTGATACTTGAAAAAATTTGATTGGACACATAATCTAGTGTAGGTAGCAATTACTTTTAACATATGTATGTCCTAAGTCTTCTGTTCTTTTCCAGCGGAACCAAAACTTAACAGAACAGATGAAAAATGTGCGTCATTATGACCCACTAGATGCAATCAAATGCCTTCAGACCCATCTAAAAAAACTAGTGCTGAAGAATTACAAAGGCGACAAGGAAGATGTTAGGTTTGCCAAGTTCTTTGTTTTGAATGCAAAAGTGCTAAATGAAATCAAATTTGGAGTCAATAAGAAGGTCGACAAGAAATGGCTGGCTGATCAACATAGGCTGCTTGGGGTGGAAACTAAAGCTTCTCCAGATGCTCAATTCGAATTCATATGTGGTTCTCCTTATTTGAAATACAAGTTGGATAGCCATGACTTGTCCATTGCCGATCCCTTCAACAGCCTTTTTGCAGATGGGGTTGATGCTTTATCAGAAGAAACAGGTTCATCTGACTGATCAAGTTGGCCGGTTATTTCCAGACTAGGCTGATATCTTAAGGAGAATCTTAAGATCATATTGTAGTTTGCTTGTTCTTATGGTGACAAAGACAATGCTTGAATATTTTGTTTCCTACATTCTAACCCTTAGATTTTTCATGGCTGCTCCATTTATAGTATAAAACTGCTTTGTAATTCCCAACATGGTATGCCGTGCAAATAGTTCAATGTCATCTGTGAGCTAGTAAACTCAGCATCAATCTCCTCTTTTACATTTCTTTTATCTGAGAAATGAGTATTGTCGTTTCTACCAGCAATGCATTCTTGTTGGTCAGACCTTGCACCAGTCTTCGATAAGAAATTCATGCTTCTGTCGAAACCTGGGTTGCCCTTTTCCACACAAACAGAAGTTCAACCTGGTACCCTTAATTATATTTTGTTTTCTTTGAGTCCGATATGCCTAAACGAGAATAAAGTTGTTGCAGGGCTGCATATTTAGTTCTGCACTTAAAAAGGTAATAATGGTGAACTATATGCTCTGTTTGAACCTTTATTATTTATCTTATTCACTAAGGTCTAGGGTGAATAATATGCTAAGTTCTCATCTCCAGATACTAGAATAATGGATATGCATAGGAATATTTTCAGTGTCATCTTTCATGCTGTCACTACCATTTTGTTTTTTCCATTGTCATAGTGAAAACTCTAGAGCCTATGATACTGAAATATGTTGCAAATGCAGGTTGTATGAGTTTGTACTGATTTCCTTTGGCACCTGGTCCGTTAACTATCTTAGGATTGCACAACCTTGTATGTACATTTTTGTTCGTCAGCCACACATGCTGACAACTGAGTTACTGGACACTTTCAGCCATTTCCGTCAAATTGGGTGTGTATAGGACCCCTAGGCGTGTACCATGTTGGTTAATTAATACTCTATTGTTCAGATTTCTGTAATCTTATTCAAATCATATGATTAATAGTTCATGTTTCGTCCAATTCAGCAAGGAATTATCATTAGGCACACCATTTTAGTTTCTGTCAGTTATATGATATTATGATATATATCTATTTTGATATAATATGAAAAAATGCACTGAAGTAGTAGCCAGATCAAAATCTGTCGTTTGTGCCTGTAGCTTTTTTAGATGTGTATTCCTTGTTATTCTTTTGGTAGTCTATACACAATTAATTTAATTTCCATGCTTAGGTCTGACCAACTCTGTGCATGCTCTTTGATCTGCCTTTTACTATAGCATAGGACTGCCTGCTGTTTACTACTTCTATAACAGCTGCATCGTAGACTAGACATAATTAGCGTGTCTATCACTTTTAAAATTGTTTAATCTTCCTAATTCCAGTTGTGACTTGCACAAAAGAATGCTAATAAACTGATACCAAGCATCACATGTCTCTAGATCCTGTGTTCCTGACCCATATGGACACCAATGAGTGCAAATGAATTCCCTACTTTTTTTTTATTGGTGACCTAAGTGCATGTAATTTTAAATAAAATCCTGCGAAAGTCAGCAAATATAATATTAGAAAATGATCACTGTAGTTTTGAACATTTAACTCGGTTTCAAGTATATAATTAGAAGGAGAAATCTGCATCGAAGAACATGACATACTGTTCTCGGAGTTGGTACTGATTTCCTTGGGCAGCCGGTCCTTTAATTATCTCTGGGTTGCATGACGATTTATGGACATGTTTCTTCATAGACCTCACATGTTGAAAATTGAGTAACGGGACACTTTCAATCATTTCTGCCAAGTAGGATGTGTACAATGTCTTATCAATTAATAAGCTAGTGTTCCAGATTTTTGTAACCGTCTTCAAATCATATGGTTAATGGTTTATATATGATACAATCCAGCTATGCTTTATCATTAGGCACACCACTGTTATCTCTGTCAGTTACATGATATACATCTATTTTAGCATACGACGGAAAAATGAGCTGCAATAATAGCTCGTTCAAAATTAGCAACCACATCAGTCTGCATAAGAAGGTAGTGCACTCATTTGCGCCTGTTGTTTATTCAATTAGTTATGTATTATTTCCTGTTGGTCTCTTAGTAGTCTATGCAAAACTATGGCAATAGCTCCGTTCTAATTTGTACGTGCTTAGGTTGTTTTTTCTGACACTTAAAGTGGACTGGAGGGAGTATTTCTTTTGCTAATTCTATAATCAGTTACATTGCAGTGTAAGCCATGCATAGAGCATGCCTGACACTTTCTTAAATGTTTAATCTTCATAATCCCGGTTGTGACTCGTAGAGTAGAATGTCAATAAACTGATACCAATCGTTGCTTGTCTGTAGATTTTTTTTTGGGGGTTGTTGTTGCGGGGGCTCTAGATCCTTAGTTGGTGACCCATTTGGACAACAATGAGTGCAACTTAATTCATTATTGTTTTGTATTTATGTCCAAAATGTATCTAATCTGATAAACTACATGGTGGAAGTCAGAAGTAGTATTAGAAAATGGCAATTGTTATTTCAAATTTTAAACCAAATAGTATGGTTGTATTACTGGTAGTCTGGTAGTACCACGTTCGATACTTTTGTAGCCCAGCTGTCCAATTTAACTTCACATCATTTTTGTGCTTATTATTTGCATAACATGCTTCCTTGGAAGCCGAACCTTAATTCTGACTGACTTAGAACACGTTGCGTAAATACACAAATGGAAAATATCGATGCACATTTAAATTGTCAGTAAGGGGAAAAATCTCCATCGAAGAAGAAACAGACGTGAAAAAAATATCAATGAACATGACCTGTACCACCAGTCACTAATACATATTTTCTCCATACGGGCGAAGCAATTTTGTCAATCCTTTTATCAGTGGGAGGCTTGAACACAGGTGCTGGATTTAACACGATTACTAGCATGTTTTGAGGCAATTTTGGAGGATGAGGCTGGCTGTGAGATTGCAAAGAAGAGTTGATGTTATCCTGTGCGGAGCTGTAACTCTCTCGGCAATCGCACCTGCCATTTAGAGTGACATCTCGTCATGATTTATGATGGTCCTCGGTGGTCCTGATGCCGTGAACTCTACAAGATTTTGCTTCCTTTTTTTGGGAGGCGATATGAATTTCGCTGGCGGTTCAGTATAAAGGGTTGGTGTTGGGAAGAAAACGAGTTGATTCCACCTTGCTATGGCCAATGAAAAAAAAATGAGCTTATGAAGCTGGAAGGAGATGTGAAAAGCTACAGAAAGTTGCTCTTTTTCTCTCTAGGTGTGAGACTTTGAAGTTGCTCTGTTTCTGGGTGTTTAATTTCATTGTATGCGTGATGCTCATTTTACTTTTGTGTTTGCCTTAACTCTGAAGGGCAATTTTGCTGACAGTTTATGCACGGTCAAGTCGTCAAGTATACTGAAGCAACGTGTCGTGTAAATGACAGTGGCACAGCCCATGATTCGGCAGTCTGAGTTCGAAGTTTGCCACGTGAATTGCACATTCAGTAGCCCAGGGATGTTACAGGTCCGGACTCATGATCAGAGGTCATGACAAGTTAAATTATGCAGTAAAGAATTAAGTCGGACAGAACTCCTTGAGCAACGGTACAGTTGTTCAAAACCGCCTTAAATGTGAGACGTGTGATGTTCATTGTGTGGGTAAAACTGGTAACCACTTGGTGAATTTGTCGATGGTGACGTAGAGGTACTGTTTACCTCTCACTGCGCGTGGAAAGAGCTCGACAATATCTGACCGCGAACGGCAGGAGAGTGGGATAACCTGAAAGGTCTGTGGAGACTAGTGGACGTTCTTGGCATGGAACTGATAGCCTCACAGGTCCTCACTAGATGCTCTGCATCGGAGAGGGCCAGTAGAACCATGATGTACCGCCTTCCGGGTCATGGCCTGGGAGGCGACATAATGGGAGCATAGCCCCCGGTGTATGTTAGCCAGTAGCTCTAATCCTTCTTCGTGAGAGATGCATTTGAGTAGCATCCCATTTGCTCTTCATCGATGAAGCTCTCGTTCGACTAGCATGTATATCTTGGCCTGCCGTGCTATGCGATCGGCATGCCTACCTCATCCGGAAGCTCCAGGATGTCGACGGCCCAAGATGGTTCACCTGATGCGAAAAGCTACAGGAAGTTGCTCTGTTTCTCTGTAGGTGCGAGACTTGGAAGTTGCTCTGTTTCTGGGCGTTTAATTTCATTGTATGCGTGATGCGGAAGATTTTACAATTTGTCCTGTTTTACTTCGGTTCTCTCATATTCGCCACATAGTATTAGTTGGGCTTTTACCATTTGCCACACATTAGTTAGTTTCCTTTCTAATTTGCCATATTTCCCCTTTGCACATATATTTACCTTTTATACCAACAAATACATTGTAAATACGTACAGTTATGGTACCCCCATCTAGACGGAACTAGTTATCGATTGATCGGATCGTTCTCCGCGTTGCGGAGGAGAAACAGAGGAGCCGTGAGTGAGGACGTCGACGGCGGCGGCGGCCGGACGCGCAGCCATGACAGGAGACCATGCATGGCAGCACCAGGTGATCCTCCCATGACTCTCCCTCCTTCCTCATGCCTATTTTCCTCCTTGCTCCACGATCACAAACATCGGGGGTTGGTTTTGCAGTGCGTCTTTTGTGGGGACTCTTCCCTGATACGCGCTGTCCACAGACATGTTCGTTGATGTCATCAGGAAGGCGTCCTTGGAGGCGTGCTTTCCTCGAGCAAGTTGCGGGTGGAGTTCATGGTCGCTGGCTGCTGCCGCTGCGCCCGAGGACGACGCAGGGGGCAACGTGGACACGGGAGAGCTCGACTTCTTGCCCGCATGGTGGCCAAGCAACTTGGCGCCACCACCCGCAAGGCGAGCTCTTTAGGAGGCTCGACGCCGCTGAGCCCGTGATCCGGCCACTGTGCTCGAGGACAACGCACGGGGCGATGCGGACAGGGGAGAGCCCGACTCCTTGCCCCCGATTATTGCCAAGCAACTCGGCGCTGTGACCCCCGCAAGGTGAGCTCTTCCGGTGGCACGACGCCGCTGAGCCTGAGGACGACGCGGGCGCTCCCGCCGGCGGCCAACTCCTCTGTTTCTCTGTTTATTTGACATGCCCTCTGTTTCTATGTTGCAGACGAGTTTTTTTTTTTTTTTTTTTTTTTTTTTTTTTTTTTGCACTGAAACTCTGGAGCTTTATTATGAAATTAACATTTTCTTACAATCCCCTAACAAGTTAGAACTGATACAGCTCGGGCTTACAGCAAGCCAGCTATCAGTACCAGCGAGCGTACACGCACGCTTTGCACAAATATGTGCGGGTACATTAGCAAGTCTCCTAGAATGCTGGATGGAAAACGAAACCAAATCACTTGATAACTCCCCAACTTCTTGTAGGATAGGCGCAGCCACTGAGCGACGTATGTTGCGCAAGGACCAGAGGTTGACTACCTCCATACAATCCGTCTCCATTATCACATGCAAGTAACCTCGCAGCCGAGCAAAAATGACCCCCTCTCGAACTGCTAACAGCTCCGCAATCAGCGGACCGGTCACCCCTTCCAAAGGTTTACACCAAGCTACAAGAAAAGCTAAATGGGAACGAGCCACTCCACCCGCCCCGCCTTTAGCCAACTCATTGAAATTGCCGCATCTGTGTTAATCTTTACCCACCCAACATTGGCCACTCGCTATTTTCTGCGAGATACAAGGCAGTTCCAACAAAGCCAACATCTCTTGTACCCCTCGAACCGCTTGCACTGGATCATAATGCTCACTATCATGCGTCCATCTATTCCGTGACAACCAGATGGAGTACATAATTGTTATGATCCGACATATATCTTTGCTTGAGAACATCTCATCCAGAAGAATATCCCTCGCCCAAGTCTGTCTATGGAGTTTAGGAATCTTCAGGCCAAACCTGTCCAAAGCCGCATACCAGATTTTTTTTGCATGAGCACACTCGAGTAGAGCATGCTGTAAGTCTTCATTCATGGATAGACAGATATCACACCGCCAAGTCATCTTAATATGTCGATGCTTCAAAGTCATTCCATCTGGTAGAATACCCCGAGGAACACGCCACCAAAACACTCTCACTTTCGGCACCACTTGCAACTTCCACAGAGTTGTCCACAACCGTTCATATGCTGATGAAGGTTCCGCTATCGCCCCTTCCTCTAGAGCCTGAAGCTCGTTACGAGTCATGAGAGCACGATAAGCCGACTTGACGGTGTAGATACCCCTGCGTTCTAAAGCCCAGGCCAGAAAATCCTCTCCACCAGACGCCCTCAAGGGGATATTCAAGATAGCATCTGCGTCTGGTGCCAAAAAATTCTGCCTGATATCATCCACCTTCCATCCTCCAGTATATTGACCAATCAGCTCCGATACCTTATTTAGCTGTTGAGACGGAAGTGACTCCAATCTGCCCATAGGAATATGCGAGGCAGTAGTTGGAATCCACTTGTCAGTCCAAGTGGCAATTGTAGAGCCAGTTACTACCCGCTTGATCAACCCTGCATCCAGCGATGTACGTCCAGCAATGATCGCTCTCCACGTCGCTGATGCCCTCTTTGGTACTGTAGCTTGAAGGAAATCAGTGTTTGGAAAATATTTTCCTTTCAGTACCCTTGCGCAAAGGGATCCTGGGTTGGTCAATAGCCTCCACCCATGTTTTCCTAACAATGCCAAATTGAAAAACTCAAGATTTCGAAAGCCAATACCACCTTTTACCTTCGGTTCAGAGAGTCTCTCCCATGAAAGCCAGTGCAATGAATTTTTATCCAGAGGACTCCCCCACAAATATTTCTCCATACAAGAAGAAATATTTTTGCACACCTTCTTTGTAAGTTTAAAGCAACTCATGCTGTAAGTGGGAATTGCTTGAATCACGGTCTTCAGCAGTATTTCCCTCCCCGCACTGGCCAAGTTCTTTTCAGACCAGCCACCCATCTTCCCTGTGATCCTCTCCTCAATATGATCAAAGGTACCACTAGTTAATCTTCCAACTGCCGTGGGTAGTCCCAAATAACGCTCTGAAAAAGCCTCCGCCAAAATACCAAGAATCTTCTTAATAAGATTCTTAAGAGGTTCTGAAGTACTCGGACTAAAGAAGATGGAACTCTTCTCTTTATTCACCAATTGAACAGGACATTCCGCATAAATTTGAAGGATTGCATTCAACCTATTTGCACTCTCACTTTTTGCATTTAAGAAGATTAGACATTCATCAGCAAAAAGTAGATGATTAACCCACGGAGAGTGAGTACTAACCCGAATCCCTCTGTCAATATATGATCCATAGTTGTTTAGCAGGGAAGTCAATCCTTGACCAAATATTAAGAAGAGGTACGGTGACATAGGATCACCTTGCCGCAATCCTCTAGAGGGAGAAAAAAACGGCATGAGCTCTCCATTGATCTTAACCGAAAAACGGACAAACAGGACACACTTCATAATCAATCTGACGAAGCTGTCTGCAAAACCAAGTCTGTAAAGCATTGCCTCTAGATAGTGCCACTCCACTCTATCGTAGGCTTTCAACATATCCACCTTAACTGCACACGCAGCAATCTTACATTTCTTCTTCCTCCTCAATGTATGTATAGTTTCATAAGCCACAATTACGTTATCAGTAATTAGGCGACCGGGGATAAAAGCACTCTGCTCCTCCCCAATAAGCTCATCCGGTAAACCTCTCATCCGATCTGCTATAGCTTTAGCCGCAATTTTATAAAGCACTGGACATAGAGAAGTCGGTCTATACTGTGAGATTTTTTGTGGACTAGTTACCTTTGGAATCAATGTGATTACTGTATCATTCAGTCCTTCGGGCAATAAACCACCATTCAGAAAGGCAAGCAGGGCTATTACCAAATCATTGCCAACAACATCCCAATGTCTTTGATAAAAACCCGTAGTAAAGCCATCGGCACCAGGCGCCTTAGAAGGAGCCATATCAGACAGTGCCTTTTTCACCTCCTCCGCATCAAACTCCTTCCGAAGAACATTATTCATTTCTTCCGTGACACTGCAATTAACAAGACTCAAGAGATCCTCCATTGGCCTAAAACCTTGGGATTGATATAAATTCTGATAAAACCCCGAGATTTATTATTTTACTTCCTATGGAGACTCACATAAAATACCATCCGCACGCTCCAAGGATATAATTCTATTAATCCTCTTACGGTGACGTGTCTGAGCCTGAAAATAGGCCGTGTTCTTGTCTCCCTCCCGAAGCCACTGAACACGGGATCTCTGTTTCATCCAGACTTCCTCTTGCCTCAACAATTCCCTCAATTGTTTTTCCACTACCTTCTCCTCCTCCGATGAACCAGCACTCACCGAGGCCATGCGTAACTGCTCAATTCTCTTCTGCAACTTGATCACTCTTTTAGAAATATTTTCGAACTCCCGAGCACCCCACGCCCCCAGACTATTCTGAACAGACGACAAGGCCTCGACCACTCCTTGTAATCCACGCTGGCCCGATCCCGTCTGCCACATATCTTTCACCACTTTATCATAATCAGCATGGGTCTGCCATACGTTCTCATAGCGGAACGCGCGATTAACACACGGCCTAAAATTCATCAGTGAAGACTTAAGCTCAACTAAAAGATAGCAGCTCAGATTCGATGGAGCTTATATGTCTCACCCTCGTAAAGTCAAAAAGATCATAAAACTCCGCATTCCCGACTGCACGATCAAGCCGAGCCTTTACATTTGCTGCCCCCACATGCTTATTATCCCATGTGAACGGCACAACACTCCATCCCAAGTCCTGTAACTCACAGTCATCGAGAGCCTCCCGAAAGCCACGCATTTGCCTCTCAAGCCTCGCATTCGCACCGAACTGTTCATCCGAATGCAGTATTTACGAATGCATGGTCTTTTTGGGGGATCATTTGATCCCCAGGCCTGGTTCGGTCCTCTGCCAAGGGGTACAATAGATATACGTATTTACGATGTATTTGTTGGTATAAAAGGTCACTATATATGCAAAAAGGGGAGAAATATGGCAAATTATAAAGGAAACTGACTAATGTGTGGCAAATAGTAAAAGCCCAACTAATATGTGGCAAATATGAGAGAAATGAAGTAATACATGGCATATTGTAAAATCTGCTATATTGGGCATTTGACAATTTTTTCTTTCTCGTTTTTGACTTTTGTGTTTGCCTTAACTCCGAAGGACATTTTTGCTGACAATTTACGCATGGTCAAGTCGTCGAAGTATACTGAAGCAACGTGACTTGTAAATGAAAGTGGCACAGTCCATGATTCGGCAGTCTGTGTTTGGAGTTTGCCGCGTGAATTGCACATTGAGTAGCCCAGGGATGTTACAGTTAATTATGCAGTAAATAATTAAGTCGAACACAACTCCTCACGGAACAATACAGTTGTCCAAAACCGATGTAAAAACACCCCGTGCACCCAGGCGACATCCTCGTGCCCCTCTTCGGCGCCGCTGTTGCCGCCGGCCTCCGACCAGCAGCGGCGGAGTATTTATGCTTGATAGTGAGTTCATGCCTCCTTGTTGCCTTACTCGAGTGACAGAAACGTGAAGGGGGAGGATGTGTTGTTGCCATTAGGGAGAAAACAGGGGTGAGACTAGCCGCGTGTATAATCATTGCTTACATTACACACTTTGTTTAATGCAATTATCTGTTGCTTGCAACTTAATACCTAAGGGGGTTTAGATGATAACCTGAGGGTGGATTATTAGTCATCGATGCAGATGGATGTCGGTCTATGTATCTTGTTGTAATGCCCGCACTAAATATCATAGTAATCATCATGTTATAATGTGTACTACGGTGCAACTTTTATTTGTCAATTGCCCAGCTGTAATTTGTTCACCGAGCATGTTATTTTTATGGAGAGACACCACTAGTGAACCTATGAACCCCGGTCACTGTACCGTTGGGCAAAGTATTTTAGTTGTGTTGTGTGCAGGTTCCACATTGTTGCTGACACCGGTGAAGCGCCAGCACCATCGTTAGTGGCATCAACCTTCCAAAGATCCTCTTTCTCCTACTGGATTGATAACCCTGGTTCTTAACTAAGGGGAAAATTCCTACCGTTGTGCTCATCACACCCCCCTCTTGGGGTATCCCAACGCAAGCATCAACGATCTCGAAGGGGATTCTCTTAGTAGCTTGGTGAAGTGCTTGATTGTAGGAAAAAATAGCATGGGGTAATGCAATCCTCCCAATTATTGAGGTTGGGCTTGATCAATGCCCATAGGAGTTAAGAGGGCGTTCGATTCATCACTTCGGTTTGGCCATCCATTTGTGGGTGGTAGGCGGTGGAGAATAGTAGTTTGACACCGAGCTTGGCCATCAAAGTCTTCCAAAAGTATGAGGTTAACTCGACATCTCGATCCGACACAATTGACGTGGGCACACCATGTAGACGCACAATTTACCTGAAAAACAAATTTGCGATATGTGAAGCATTGTCCATTCTATTGCAAGGGATGAAATGTGCCATCTTAGACAAACGATCAACAACGACAAAGACTGAGTCCATGTTGGTTTTAGTGCATGGTAGTACTAACACAAATTACATGCTAATGTCACTCCAATGTGTGTGTGGTATAGGCAATGGTAAATAAAGACCATGAAGATTAGAAGTAGACTTAGCTCGGAGACATGTAGGACATCGCTTGACGAGTCTTTCACCTTGGTGCCTCATCTTAGGCCAATAGTAGTGGTTGGCGAGAATGGCATAGGTCTTGTCCCGTCCAAAGTGTCCCATGAGACCTCCTTCATGTGATTCCTTCAATAACAACAAATGAAGAGAGGACTCCGGAATACACAATTTGATAGCTTTAAACAAGAATCCTTTATGGAGATATTACTAGCAAAACTGCCCGTGCGTTGCTACGGTTGATTACGATCACCCGTAGAAAGTGATCAAGAGTAATAATGCAACAAAACCAGGAGCAAATGAATTTAGTATGATGAGACAACTTGCTATACTTGTTTTAATTAGTGGATCAATTTGTCCCTGCAATTGGATCTGACCGCTTAATGCTTTCATCTGTTTGCCGCTGGCCATCCAACATCAAAATGGGTAGGAAACTTGTGGACACCGGCCTTGAGTTTTCATTAGGCTTTGCTGCATTGGGTTGCCGATCCGATTAATAATTTGGAGAAGCAAACACTGCTAGTAATTATATATCTTATCCTTTCATGCAAAAATAATTAAGCCGCTGCCATGAAGCAACCCTATAACATGTATAATTCTTATCATATGAATCTTAAATATACATTAAGCCTGTAAGCCGAGGAGAAATCACTGGCCAATAACAATTCCAAAATTCCAAAAGACCAAGTTTCTCAGCCCATATCCCCACACGAAAAAAAGTTTCGCATCCCATAAATCGTCGAGAATTATTACCAATCTACAAAATTCAAATGGTAATCGAAAAAAGAAACGTTGCATTCTTAGGCCGGCCACTAACATTTTCCTCCACGGCATCCGCAGCCGTGTGAGTAAGATTAAAGATTTGTACGTCATAAAAAACAAAAGAACACATGCTTACCATATCAATCTAGGATTCACAAGCAATTGGTAGGGGTTAATGAAATGATTGTCGTCACAATACAATACGTCTACTTATTCAAGTTTTTCTTAATTTAAACATCATGTTTAGGAAACTCCATTTCCTCTTCTTCCATTCGTGCACTGCCTATTTCTGTTACCTTTTTAGTTACTGACCGTTTCCACGAGTGGTCTGTTTGAGAGGCGCTCTATATATATGGCAAAAGTATACTTGACATGTTCGGATTTTTATCCAGAGATCAAACCATAGATAAAAAAACCTCCTGGGCACAGAGCCGAGAGGCCGGCCAAACTTGAACGCATGGGTGCCTAGGAAAATTCTTTCGTAAGAGCATGTCTAACAGAACCCTTACAATTTCGCCCCCTAAATCGTGTGTAGAGGGCCCTGCACACAAAATCGAGGAATTTTTGTGCTCAGATTTACGCGTTCATTTAGCAGACCCCCTATCGCCGCCCTGTATGTTTGAATTTAAATATCGCGGGAGAATCAGATGAACTCGATTTTATTGATGATCACCATTGCTTACACGAAATCGAGCTCGAGCTCAACCTAGTCTAGTCTAGGAAGACGACGGGGCCGGAAGCCTCCATCGCCTTGAATCGCTCGACGTCGGCGACGGCCCTCGCCTCCTCCTCCGCTTCCGCCCGCGCCGCTGCCTCCGCTTCCTTCTTCGAAAGCTCGACGGCCGCCGCGAACGCGGCCTCCTCCTCCTCCGCTGTCGCCGGAACCTCCTCCTCCGCTGTCGCCGCGCCTCCTCCTCCGCTTCCGCTTGCGCCGTCGCGGCCGCGCTTGCACTGCTGGTGGATCTCCCAATCCGCGCGCCATTTCGCGAATTGGGGGCCGCTCATCGGCCACGGCGGCGGGTCGACGGAGTAGTACCTCCCGCCCTCCGCGTAGTCCACCAGCGACGGCGGCATGGCCGCCGGCCACGCCGCGTACTTCCAGGCGGCGCGGCGGCTCCCTGCAACCGAATGCTTGCAGTGGAGCCGCCACGCCTCCTCGAGCGACTCCGGCTCGCGGCGGCGCTTGGAGCGGACGGTGGAGGAGCTGGAGCGG
This sequence comes from Alopecurus myosuroides, assembly GCA_028641055.1. Lineage (NCBI taxonomy): Eukaryota > Viridiplantae > Streptophyta > Magnoliopsida > Poales > Poaceae > Alopecurus > Alopecurus myosuroides. The sequence continues at coordinate 337,705,349 of CM054061.1, forward strand.
GGGGAACTCATCGCCGTTGGTGGAATCGGAAATGGGGCGGCGGCGCGCGCGGAATCGCTCACCGGAGTTGCGGCGGCGCGCGGCGGAGCTAGGGTTGCCGGTGGGGGGTTGGACCCCCACCCCAACCCTCACCCACTATAAGTACGGGGCGGCGGGGGCGGTTTCGCAGGCCCCGTAAAATTTTCGTACGGGCCAGGCCGCATACGGGGGCTGCTAGACGGCCGTTTTGGCCCGCACCCCGTATGCCGCCGGAATTTTACGGGGCGCTCGCGATATAAGGGGCCTATTAGACATGCTCTAAAGGCTTCAAGGTTTAGTGATCCGAGTGAGGAGCCAAATGATGCAAATAGAACACCAGAAGACGGACCAGGGATCGCAGCTAAAGAGTCAAAGGTCGAGCCTGAAGACGTGTTGTGACTTCTGCAGGTCGCCTGGCTGCAGGATGGTCACCGGCAGGGACCCAAGGGGGCGCTTCTTATCGCAGGGGTGGCCGACGTTGTACTCTCGCTGGCAGCTGCGCCGCAAGATGTATGCCTACTGGATTTCACAGTGGAGCTTGTCCAGCAATGCCGACGTTGACCGCAAAGCGTATGATGGCGTTTCCCAGCTGGGAGAGCAACGACCGAGTTGTAAGGCTTCTCTGGCGGCGTCATGGTAGGGGCTTCTGCGAGGACGGCCAGAAGCGCAAGGGGTCGACGTCGACGGTGGCGCCGCTTCCCACCACCTTGGGCTTGGCTGGTTTTCGTCGGGAGTAGTTTAGGAGTTAGCGCGGCGCGGAACGAGGTTAGACCTTGGGTATATATACAACTTATTTTCCGTTCAGGATGTAGCAATAGAACTCGATCAGGATGTAACAATAGAACTCCATCGGGACCATGGGTTGGTCACGAAGCTTTTCAGTTGTTGTACGAAGCTACGGGGTTGGGCGAGCAATCGATCGGACGAAAATTTGAAGGAAACGGACGGAAGGACGGAAACAATTTTTACAAAATTTTTTTGTGGGAGGGTAATATAGTAAAATTAGTGTTGGACCGGAAGAAACCTACCTCTCTTTATTATTAGGTATAGAGTCATCAAATCCTCAATTTGGCAAAAAATTCTCGAAAATGGGACCAAAGAAAGCATCAGAAGGGTATAAGTCTTTGATCTCATCCAAACAATCACATTGATGACAAGGAGGGTAAGAAACACTCTTTTCTAGACAAAGAATCCGCTACAAAATTATCTTCACCTTTCTTGTACTTAATGACATAAGGAAAAGATTCAACGAATTCTACCCATTTAGCATGTCGTTTGTTCAAATTGGCTTGGCTTTTCAAATATTTCAACGATTCCTGATCGGAATGAATAACAAATTCTTTGGGCCAAAGATAGTGTTTCCAAACTTTCAAAACTCTAACCAAAGCAAATAGTTCCTTGTTGTAAATTGGGCAATTGAGTCTAGCATCATCTAATTTCTCTCTATGATAAGCAACGAGACGTCCAATTTGCATAAGAACGCCACCATTTCCTATTCCACTAGCATCGCATTCAATTTCAAAAGTTTTCTCAAAATCCGGCAAAACAAGCAAAGGTGCTTATGTCAAACATTTCTTGAGGGTATCAAAATCCTTTTGTTGAGAATTGCCCCAAACAAACGGTACATTTTCTTTGTAAGCTCATTTAAAGGGCAAGGAATTGTGGAAAAATCCTTCACGAAACAACGATAGAAACCGGCAAGACTATGAAAACGTCTTATCTCGCCCACGGAACTAGGATTAGGAAAATTTATAATTGCCTCAACTTTCTTCTCATCAACTTCAATGCCATTGGAGGAAATCACAAAACCCAAGAAAACAAGCTTGTTGGTGCAAAAATTGCATTTTGAAAATGTTTTGCTTTAGGAAGGGCCAACAAGACTTGAGAAATAAGTTCAAGGTGACTCTCCAAAGATTTGCTATAGATAAGGATGTCGTCAAAATAAACCATGACAAATTAGCCAATGAAAGGGCGCAAAATTCATTCATAAGACGCATGAAAGTTGAAGGATCATTCGAAAGGCCAAAGGGCATCACAAGCCATTCATACAAACCAAGTTTTGTTTTGAAAGCTGTTTTCCATTCATCTCCTATGCTCATGCGGATTTGGTGATATCCACTTTTAAGGACAATTTTGGAAAAGATAGTAGCACCACTTAATTCATCAAGCATATCATCGAGCCTAGGGATGGGGTGTCTATATCGAATGGTGATTACATTGACATGGAGACAATCCATGCACATGCGAGAATTATCATCTTGCTTAGGGAAAAGGATAACTGGAACATCACACGGGCTAATAAGAGATTCTCGAATGAAACCTTTCTCAAGAATTTATTGGATTTGCCTCTCAATCTCCATAGTATTCTCGGGGTTGGTGCGGTAGGGAGCACGGTTTGGAAGTGGCGCACCCAGAATGAGGTTAATGCAGTGTTCAATGCCTCATAGTGGAGGTAGACCCGGAGGTAGCTCGTCGGGAACACATCCTCAAATTCCTGCAATAAGGGCAACAAAGACGGAGGAAAGCTTGTAATGTCGTTAGTTTCAAGTTCTTCTCCTTTGCACACAAGGACGAAGTGAAGGATGGATGGGTCATCTCGCAACTCTCGCATCTCTCTTTTGGTGGCAAGTAAGGCAAGGCCTTTGGGAGCACTCGTAATTTTTTCATTCATGTTTGTCTTGTGGCTCTCACTCTGTTAGAGGTGGATCGCTTTCTCACCACTCATCTCACGAGATTTGAGCTCTTCTTGTTTGCGTGCAAGGGTCTTGGCGTTGTCGGCGATCACTTGGCTAGGGGACATTGGGCGTAGCACAAACGTCTTGTTGTTCCACTTGAAGCTATACTGGTTGGTGCATCCGTCATGAATAGCACTCTTGTCAGATTGCCAAGGTCATCCAAGAAGAAGGTGACACACGGTCATAGGCACAACGTCACACTCAACCGTGTCTTCATAGGGACCAATCTTGAAGTGTACGGTGACCAAGTGTTGAATCTTGAAGGTGCCGGAGTCACTAAGCCATTGGACATGGTAGGGGTGTGGGTGTTGCTTGTAGGTCAATTGGATTTTGTCGCAAAGTTCTTTGCTAGCCAAATTATGGCAACTCCCTCCATCGATGATAACCTTGATCGTTTTTCCATTGATGCCGGCTCTTGTTTGGAAGAGGTTGCACCGTTGGTCATGTTCATCTTGATGGGAGGTTGTAAGAATACGAGTGACAACCAGCGATGGGTTCTTGTCCTCGTCATAATAGACACTCTCGTCTTCATCATTTTGGACCTCCAAGGAGTTTAGAGAAACTTGGTGCAAGGCATAGTATTTTTCTTCACTCATTGAATCTCGTTCACCATCTTGGTTGACAATCATGATCATCTTGTTTGAACACTCAAAGAACTTGTGTCCACTTCCGCCACATTTGAAGCAAGTGATTGTGCTAGACTTGACTTGAGGAGCATTAGGAGCGGTGTTTGGAGATACTTGTTTCTTGTATGGTTGCGGCGTTTGGTTGGGAGCATTGGATGCTCTAGAGGTTTTCTTGGAGTTCGCCAGTGTTGTTGCTTGTCTCATTGGGGACGAAGAAGAAGGTCTTGATGCAAAGTAAGCCTTTTGCTTGTTGTACTTGAGGTCTTACACAATTTGATGTTCGTCCTTAAGAGCTTGATGGACAATTGTAACGATGTTGTCATAGGGTTGGTACTCAACAATCTTCCTTATGGGGTAATTGAGGCCATTGAGAAAACGAGCCGTTGTTTGTTCTTGAGATTCCATCACATGAGCTCTTATCAAAGCGGTCTCCATCTCCTTGTAGTACTTATCAACCGACTTCAAACCTTGTTTAAGCTCTTGAAGCTTTTTGAATATGTCGATCTTGTAGTGGGGAGGAACAAAGCGGGCATACATAAATTGCTTCATCTCATTCCAATTGCAATGGGGCATTCTGGTTCTTGACTCGTTCATCTTGGATACGGTCCCACCATAAGAGTACATAGCCTTCGAACTCCAAAGATGTCACAACAACCATTTTCTTGTCACTAAAGTTGTGGATGCCAAAGATATTGTCCACCTTGAGAGCCCTAGCAAGATATTCTCCGGGATCGTTTTCACCATTGAATTTAGGGATGCTGAAACGAAGGGCACTCATATTGTTGTCTTCTTGTTGTTTACGAGGTCGTTCATGTTGGTCTTCATCATAGATCGGTGGCGAGAGATAATATGGGTCATCCTAATTGTCTTGGCGTTGGCGGCCATGATGAGGAGGATGACGCCGGTGGTCATTAGGATGATCATGACTTAGTCGTGCTTCACGGCGTTCACTATCATCATTGTAATGGTTGCGTTGTTGAGGACGGTCTTGCTCATTGCGGGGTGTTGAGGTAGTTCTTGTTCTTGGTTTTCATTGTGGTGGTGATGCGCGTTGCGCCTAGGTGGCCTTCGATGTTGGCGAGCACCATCCATGAAGTCATTGCCACCATAGTCATTTCCGTGTCCTTGTGGAGGTGGTGGGTGATGCTGTCGAAGGTCCCATCGTTGAGGTTGATGTTGAAGAGGGTCACCACGACCTTGTCGGTGTCGAGGAGGTGGTGATGGCGAGCTATCTTCATACCAATGTCGTCGAGAAGCTTGTGGTGGGGGAGGTGGTGGTTACTGCAGAATGGCCTACTAGTGACGGGCCCAAAAGGCCCACTAGTGACAGGCAAGGTGCCTGTCACTGATAATAGGTTATCAGTGACAGGCGAGTGCCTGTCACTAGTATTTGTGTACTAGTGACAGGCGAGCGCCTAGGTCATTTATTCGTGCCCGTCACTAGTTAGGTTTCACGGCAGTGCTTCTGCCTCTTAGAAGTGACGTATCCTCTGCTAGTTTGATAGTTTGCCTCTCGCTTGTATATATTTTAGAATAAAAATATTATGAATACAAAATATATTCCATTTGTACATCTATAAATCAATATGGTCATAGACACTCATTGGTAACAAAATACGACCTTTGATTAATACAAAATGGAACTAACATCGATATCATGATATGTTGTCATTTCGCAACATCCAACACCTAAAACAAATTCCAGTCCTTGTGCAATGTCAAAGCTTTCACCATGGTACATAGGTAGCGCACGTCCCCATGACACTTGGACAAGTGATTTTCTGGACTCCATTCCAACCACCAGCAATTCCGAAACTTATGATGCCCACCTAGACATATGCAAGGTTTGAGGGTTATGATCCATTTTTTCACAAAAAAAGGATGTTGTAGCTTAGTCTTAGATCATTGACAAGTCTAAACAAGCATAAACTAGACATAATACAAACTACTCTATATTTCATTCCATGTTATCTACACTTACTCATGCACATATCCATGTAAGATTTGTATTCCTTGTCAAAAACTACTATATGAAGGTATTCTCAATGCACCATAT